>JANAVB010015714.1:0-245184 GCA_029216955.1 Iris pallida
CCCAACACAGGTGTGTTCCAACAGACGCTTGCCAAGTCTAGATCCTTTTCACAAAAGATGCCACGTCAGATGCTGGGGGTAGCCAGCCTTCCACCATTCATGACAATCCCGTATTCCAATCCAACGAAGGATTGTTTGACACAGATACATCCATAGGCGCAGGTAGCCAAAAATAGAAGGAAAGTAATTACAATGAGTCAGAGGATGGTTGTAACCTGCCGATCTATTCTCAAGACGATGGGACTCAACCCTCTGAACCGGAGAGCGAAAGATCTACTGTCCCTTCTACCCACCCGTACATGGTGTCCGTATTTATGGCCGAAAGTGACAACAACGTGGAAAGCAGCGAAGGCTCTGGTCAATATAACATGTAGAGGTTCTTGAGGAGAGCCTAAACACGTTAAATATTACTATGAAGTCCTTAGCTTCTGTTGTCCTGGAGATCAAGGAGAGATTGACCCCCTCTGTCTCCACCCTTACTCCAAACCCAGCGGCTAACGGTAGGTCCAATGTGCTTCCCATTGCGAGCCAAGCAGCGCCAGCATCATCTACTCTATCACAACCGGGCCTACAGTGTCGAATAAAATGCAGTAGGTCATCAAAGAATTACACTCGCTATGATGCCAACGAAAAGGGAGCAACACTCCAAAAGATGGTGATTCGGCATCCATATCCTACCGAATAGGATAATATGATCTGTCCTCCCAAATATAATCTGCAGACGCTTATGCCATTTCATGCAAAGGAGTCTCCCTGCCGATACTTGAGATACTATGCCTCAGTAACGGGACATCTACCAAAGGATGACGCCCTCCTCACAAACATATTCATAGGAGCCTTGCAGGTGGTGGCCTATGAATGGTTTTACAACATTCCGGACAACTGTATTTCGTCCTTCGAAGACTTGAAGAACCTATTCCTCAATCAATTCTATGAAAGAGGAATAGACATAACGATGTCGACTCTTATGGACATTGTGCAGATGGAGAAAGTGCCGCTACGCACATACGTTGAGCTTCTGCCAGGCCGTATTAAGGTTATCTCCTAGTATACCTGAGCCCATGCTTATGGACTCCTGCCGCAAGAACATGCTTCCTGCAATCAAGTTGTGGCACAGTGCTCCATGCGTAGAGTGGACGCCTTTCATCACAAAGACGGATATAGCTCAAAGAAAAGCACAGGATGTACGATTGTTGGGACTAAACTTCCTCTCTCTCGAAGATAAAGGGAAGCGCTCATCCGGCAGCAAAGATGGAAAAGGGAAGCAAGCCATGACCGTCAACATCTCCAAAGGTTCGGCATCAGCGAACCCGAAGCCGACCAAAGCGCAGAAGCCGAAAGGGATATACTCTTTTAATGAAGAAGACACACTAGAACTCTTCGATATGTTGGCAAATAGTGGCAAACATCAGCTCCAGTCGCATAAGCGTCCCGATGAAGTGGAAAAGGTGGACAATCCAAAATACAGCCACTACCACCAATGTGTCCACCATTCGATGCATGATTGTTATGTGCTGAAAAGATAAGTCTAGTACCTCATCGATGCTAAAGTCATCCCACTCAACTACGAGGAGAAAACTTTTATCGCCAACATGGTCACTCTCTATTTCAGATGTTTTCCAAGAATAGAGGACCAAGATGACGTCGTCTCTATCCCGAGAGCGACGATGGAAGTAGTCAATCTTCTACCGGCCTGTGACAACACCAAGGCCCCATCCCATTTACGATGCCGAGGCGAAGTAATATGGGTCCATCCTGATCTTAGTCCAGACATGATAAATCCTGCAACACACTCTGTCATGGAAAAGAAGGTCATGTCGTGTCGTATGATCTCTACAACAACTGATAACACCCTGGTTACCACTCACTCGGCTCACCAGCGAGAAGAACCAAGCTCAAGATGAAGAAACACCTCTACTTGTCGTGGCCAACACCCCCGATACATCGGAAGCAGGCCCATCTCAAGTGCTTGCTGTAGATAAACAAAAGCAGAAGGAGGTTCGCATTGACAAGCCTCTGAAGAAAGACTTGGCAGTAAGGCCAATCAAGCCATACAATTTTGACATATTGGCACAGCTAGCCAATACTCCGGCTCGACTATCACACTTTGAGCTTCTTTGTCTCAACAAAAAGACTCGAGACGCCCTCAGCGAAGCTTTACAAAATGTTGACTCCTTCCTCACTCAGCAACCGCCCAAAGAGAACCCTGCTGAATGTCCATATTATCACAGTGTGGTCGAGGTGATCCTTAACATCACCTTTACTCAGTAGGACATGCTACTGAAGAACAACCGGTACAACCGACCCTTGTACTATACAGGATACGTTGGTACCATTAAGGTCGATCGCATCCACATCGACCATGGCTCTTCTCTCAACATTATCCCTCAAAGTTTACTCCAAGCTTTGGGGATCCTGATGCATCGGCTGACCGTGTCGAACAATACAATCAGCGGCTTCAACACTGGAAAGAGTGGACCCGTGGTAAAGATTCGCTTGAAATGCCAAATTGGCGATCTCCAGACTGACGTTACTTGCTACGTCGTTGACACCGACATAAACTACACATATTACTGGGATGACCATGGATTTATGAATACATGATCGTGCCCTCTGTTTGCCATGAAATATAAAAGAGCAGAATAATTATCGGAGGACTGGACTTTTACTTCACGTTACAAACTCGCTTGTACAAAGAAAGCCTAGGGACGAAAGCCTAGGTATAGCAAACTAATTACAATTGTTTATTTTAGATTCTGGGAGGTGACGATAGAGGCTCGGGAAGGCGACGGCAGCCTTGCCTTACTCCTTGGACTATTGGTATGCAGCCTTGGCTACAGAAGATTGCTCGGCGTTGAAGAAATGCTCTCTTCTCTCTCTCTGCTCCAAGTCTTCTAATGCTCTCTGATCTCGAAAAAAGGGGTTCTTTCTGCAAGGGAATGGCACCTTGCTATTTATAAGAAGGGGAATGCAATCATTAGGGTTTGCAATAATTCTCCTTAGAGTGGCGGCCTGTTGATTGATTAATCTGGGCCATTAATCTTGAGTGTGATGAATCTAGGCCACTTAATCTAGATTGCACCAAATCCCATCAGTAATTAATGCTGATTGGAATGAATCATCGTGATGATGATTTGCTGATGTCTGTGAATCTGAATGAATAAGTTTAATTCATTCACGCCACGTGTCCCATATTATTGGGATTTAACCCAATCTTTGATTGCAGTAAATCTGGAAAATTGATTGGCTTTATAACACGGGTCTTAGGAGTCATTGAGAGGATTGAGCCACATAAGGACTGAGCCGCATAAGGTTTGAGCCGCATAAGGATTGGCCACGTGTCAGATCTGCTTGGGGAGTGGCCCTTCGGACCATATGATAATTTAGGCCGCATAATGGTCAGTGAGCCGCATGGAGATATCCCTTAAACCACATAGGAAGGGGCCTCTGCTTGAGCCGCATGGAGATGGTCCTCTTGAGCCGCATGAGGGGGCCTCAGCTTGAGCCGCATAGACTGTTTCAGCCTGAGCCGTATAGGACAGCTTAATTCTGAACCGTATGGGAAGTCTTCGCTCGAGCCGCATACGAACGCCCACGTGGCAAGGCCACGTGGCATTTTCTGGATCTTGGGGGATTGTGCCAGAGATCTCTTTTGCTTCCCTAGGGGTCTGTCATTCTGACAGAGTCATAATTACCTTTTCGTGTCAGGGCTGTCACTTTTTCAGAGCTGTCAGCCGTCAGAGTAATTAATGCGGTATGGGCGGAGGGGAGGCCTGTTTGTAAGCCACGTGTCTTCTGAGCCATGGAATGTCTTGAGCCGCATAGTCTCTTGTGCCGCATGACTCTCTGAGCCGCATAGGCTTTCTGAGCCGCATGGGTTTTCCTGGCCGCATAGACCTTTCTTTGTTTTTATTTTTCCATGCTTCTACAAGACCCCCTTCAAAGTTTTCAATTTGCAAAATTGGAATACTTTGAATAAAAGCATGGCCGTGTATAAGCCGCATAAAGGATCTCGGCCGCATGGATGTCTTGGCCGCGTGGATTGCTCAGCCGCCTAGATTTTGAGCCGTAGCCGTTTTCAGCCACATGGCCATCTAAACCGCATAGTCGTTTTTGCCACGTCATTGTGCCATGCGTGCAAATCTTCTTTTGGGGCAGGATCCCAAGAGTTTTAGTCTTTAATTGGCTCTCTTGTCTCGGTGCCGAAGAGTCGATCATGTTGTACAAGCGTCGGTCCGTGGTCCTCCTTTGTCTGTCTATAAATGGGGGGTATTTGGACGGTCGTCTCTCTTAGACTCTTTTTGATTCAGATTCCTGTCGTGTTTTCCTCCTCTGATCATCAGACAACAATGGTACCCTAGGCTTCTAAGGCTGTGAAGAAGGCTGTGGCGAGGAGTAAAAATCTGCTTCGTCCTCGACTGTCGTGCCCTTCGTTCGTCTTGACGTTCATATTACCATCGAAGGTAAGGATTATGTAGTCGATTGAGTGCTTTGAAACCCTAACAGAGCCTGCTTCGCTATATGCTTCATGCACAAAACTTTGATGTGAACTTCACAAACTACATGGTCCGCATATACGTCCCATGAATGAGCCGTATGGGATTATACCCCACGTTCGAGCCGTATGAGAATTGTCGTAAACGAGCCGCATGAATATTTCTGACTGTTTTTTGTCTTTGGTTCTCGCAGTATCTCCACCGAATGCTGAGACTGCAGTGACAGAGGAGCCGTAGCCTCCTGTCATCAACCGGGGTTCTCCCTCTGTTAAGGAGGAAGTGAAGAAAGAAGAACCTGCGCCTGAGAGGGACGGCCGCCCTCCAAATATCGAGACTGCTGAGGGTGGCAGTGCTGGAAACTCTGTTTCTCCTATTCTGGTCGAGGATGCTCTTCACTTGAATCCTTTATATGTGAGGTGGTTGAGGGAATGGTATATGCGCTCCTGTAACTAGGATTTAGGGGCTCCTCGTGGAAACCTGTCTGTAGTCTTTGTTTTGTTTCGCCTTTCTTCTTGTCTTCATGAAGAACGCCTTTGACTTGCTTGCAATCATGTGGATGTAACCGATTTCTGAATGAACGGAATATATATTTGCTTCACTCTTTTGCTTTGTAATAATCCTCTTATTGAACATTTTGCATGGACCTATTGCCCCTAATGTACCCTTGTTTTGGATACGGACAACAAGTTTAAAAGAAAGGAACCAATCATATTGACTCAGAGGTACTGAGGACATGGTGGTCATGAGGGTTTCTTTGGCGGGTGGTACATAGAATAACTCAGAGGTAATGGAGACATGGAAATTCTATGTAGAGGGGTGATTTGTTTTTGGCAGAATTGAGATGACTCAGAGGTAGCATCGACATGGTCGTTTTGGAAGTTTGTAGACCCGTTACCCTTTTTGCACTGGGAGTGCGGGTAATGGATCATGAGAAAGGATCTCTTTTAGGAAGAGAGTTCAGAGGTACGGTTATACATGACTTTCTCCTAAAAAGAGTGATCGGAATGTAAGTTCAGAGGTACCAGCGGGTACATGACCTAGAAATTCTAAAATGTGGGAAATGTGAGTTCAGCGGTACCAACGGGTACATGACTCGAAAATCTAAAAAAGGAAGATGAGAGTTCAGCAGTACCAGCGGGTACATGACTCGAGGAATTTGAAAATAGTGAGCATGAGTTCAGCGGTACCAGCGGGTACATGACTCGAAAATCTGGAAAATGGAGATGTGAGTTCAGCGGTACCAGCGGGTACATGACTCGAAAATCTGGAAAATGGAAGATGTGAGTTCAACAGTACCAGCGGGTACATGACTCGAGAAATTTGAACTATTGTGGAGGTGAGTTCAGTGGTACCAGCGGGTACATGACTCAATGATCTAAAGAATAGTGAACAGGAGTTCAGTGGTACCAGCGGGTACATGATTCAATGATCCAGAGGATGTCGTTTAGACATAATATTTCTTCAGGAACTTGCCATTGACGGGCAACATGAGCAAGTCTCCATTTTGTTTTGCGAGGCGGTAGGCTCCGTTGGAGAATACAGCATCAATGATGAATGGGCCTTCCCATTTCGGCTGGAACTTGCCGGCGGTCTTGTGAGTCATAACCATCGGCCATCGGACTGCCAGAATGAGATCGCCCACTTGGAATGTTCTGATTTTAACCTTCTTGTTGAAGGCTCCAGAGATGCGTGCTTGGTATAGCTCGATTCGTTGTTGAGCTAGGAGGCGCTTTTCATCCAAGGCCTCCAACTCTTGTAGCCGACGACGGTAGTTATCATCTGTCGTCAATTGATAAGTGGGGCGACGCGGAGTGAGGGTATTTGAGTCTCCAATGGAGGACTGCTTCACACCCGTATACCAAGGAAAATAGCATTTCCCAGTAGCTGTTCGGGCTGTGGTACGGTATGCCCACAGCATTCGCCAAGCTTCTCATTCCAGTCGCGTTTGTTGGAAGAGACAAACTTTTTGAGTAATTTGATGATTGTTTTGTTGAATGCCTCTGCCTACCCGTTTGCTGCTGGGTTGTATGGCTTTGAAGCAATATTCTGGATGTGATGCATGTCGCAGAACCGATAGAAGGCATGGCTTGCAAACTGCGGACCATTATCGTGGATGATCCTTCGGGGCAGTCCAAAGCGATAGATGACGTGATGCTTGATGAAGCTAATCACGTTTAACGTCTTTACTTTCACAATTGGTACAGCTTTCGCCCATTTGGAGAAATAATCTGTAATAGCGAGTATGAAGCGATGTCCTCGGAAGAAGGTGGAGCGATTGGACCGATGATTTCATTCCCCATACTTTAAATGGCCAGGATGCCACCGTCGGATGTAGAAACTCGGATGGCTGATGGATGAAGTCCGCGTGGACCTAGCAGGCTTTGCATTTTCTTGCATATTCTATCGCGTCTGCTACCATCGTGGGCCAGTAGTAGCCCATTCGACGAAGATGGTCTTGTAACTTGGGGCCAGGCTGATGGGCCCCGCAGACACCGTCGTGAGCTTCGCATATGGCTTCTTTGGCTTCTGCGTCTGACAGACATCGAAGCAGTAATCTATCGTAGGATCGGCAGTACAGTATTTTTGTCTCTGTATCGTAGAAGAATCTGAGAGAACGCCTTCTGATGGAAGTAGCCTCCTTTAGGTTCTCGGGCAGGATGTCGTAGAATACGAAGTCTATGAATGGTTGTCTCCAGTCTGGTGCTTCGTTGATCGTCCGAGCGAATAACTCGCCACGACTTGAACGTTGTTTGGGACAGACCAGTTTGTGGCCTATTACGTCAACCGAATGATGAGTATGGTTTGGCACTGCTAGGGAAGCGGCAAGGCCTGCTAGGGCGTCGGCTTCGAAGTTTTAGAGTCTGGGGACATGTTCGATGAAGAATCCCTGAAATGACGAAATGACATTGATCGCTATTTGGTGAGAGGGAATCATGTCTTCATGGCGGACTTCGTACGAACCCCGGATCTGTTGACGATTAACTTCAATCGCCGTATGCTTCAAGATATTCTACCTCCAGCTCCCTTGCAAGTTGGAGGCCAATGACCAAAGTGTTGTACTCGGCCACATTGTTAGAGCAGGGTTCTGTGAGGGAGTAAGCGCGATTGATCACCAACCCGGAAGGAGAGATTAACACCACCCCAACTCCAACGACGATGTTGCCCTTGGGTCCAGTTCTCGAAGCGCCGTCGAAGAACATTCACCATATCATTGTGGGAGGTTGCATGAAAGTCGGCGACCTCATCTGGAATTCTTCATATATTCTGGACGACTCCGAGCCTGGTGTAACGCCCCAGTCCTAAAATATATAGGACTAGAACGTAATCATGCCAGCTGTATACATACGAAGTATATGGACCCTCGTATATATACATAAGCTGTAAAATGCAGTAACCAAGGTACTAAATCTCATCCACAAGATAAATAATGATAAAATCAACTTTGAATTTGTCATGTATACAATCGTTGGACGAACAAAGTCCACTACCAACAAATTTTAAATAAGAACGAAATATACAAGGAAAGGAATTTGGTAGAGCGAAGGAGATGAAGATCCAAGAGCAACATCTCGATGAATAGAGCGCAAGTCATGGCCTTAGCTAGAGCACCTGCAGAAATACAAGAACACACACCTGGAGATAACCAGGTCCTTAGAGGGACGTAACAAGATACATCAACATGCCATATAATACTGAATATAAAATATGCCGCAATCAAAGAAAGCGACAAGACATAAATGAGGTAACATAACCGTACTAAAGTGATCATGCAGTTTGAGAAACAATCCTTCGACGCATGAGCCCTGGCTGTAAATAGGATGGGCATAGTCCCCATACAGGGCACCAGGGGCCTACGTCCGTAACGTCCGAAGATCGTCAGAGGGCATCATGTGCAAGGGGCTACATCCATAACGCTCTGAAAATGTCAGAGGGCACCTGGAGCCTCCGTCTCCGGCGGAGCGCACAGGTAATAAGGAAAGTGCAAAGAAGCCCATACGTCAGGTAATGTCCTCCCACCAATGTACCTATCATGTCGCATCCACGACCATGTAACACTACTAACCATCAAGTCTTCTAACACACAATTATTGACAGTTAGACCTAACGCACGTCCTGCACGCATCAGTAATCAGCAGCAAGTCCGTAGACTATATGCTACTCATAATTCACACATCTCGTGGCACAACAGTGTCAAAGTTTATGCAATGCACTAAGGTAGTGGTAGTCCCTTAACTCTAAGTCCATATGCAATCAAAGGGTAAATAACAAGGTACAACTAATATCACTGAGCAGGCAGTAATCAAGAACTAGAAATAAATGACACAGTGATATGTAATAAAATGCAACTAAAAATAAACAGTATAATGGCAAGATATCTTGCCTGGTGTGTCTCCTAGAGTGGTACGATGATCGAGCAAGTCATGTTCTGTCCAATAGCCATGGTCGACGTAATGGTCCAAAATCGTGAGAAAATAGGAACATGTGATTAGTCATGATCCATGACGAAAATAGAAGGAATTTAGGAGTAACTGAATATTTATGCTATTTGTAGAAATTATTCTCTTATTGTTTTTGAAGACCAAAGTTTATTAGGAAATTTTACACAAATACATGAAACTCAAGAATATGTTTTTAGGAAAAATCTAAGTTCATTAAAGTAGATTTTTTTAGCTATATTTTTATTAGTAAAAATATCACAAAATCTAGGAAATTATTTGTAAACTTAGTTTTATTATTTATACATAATTTTGGTGAAAACTATAATTAAGATTAGATAATAATATAAGGACTTTTATTTACAAATCATATTTTTGTCCAATATAAATCCTTATATAACAACAACAATAAAAATAATAATAATAATAATAATATAATAATTATAAAAAAATATAATAAGAATAATAATGACAATGATAATAATAATGATAATAAGAATAATATTATAATAATAATGATAATAATAATAATAATAATTTCTAATATTATAGAGTATCTATTCCCCCCCAAAATAGGTTCACGAGAGAGAGAAGAAAGAAAGTAGGTTTCGGGGGTTCTCACCTCGGGGGCGGCTCCGACGTGGTCGGACGCTCACGGCGGCGAGGAGGAGCTGAAGTGGCGGAGAGCGACCACCTGTACGGCTGCAGGAGGCGGTCTGGAGAGGAGCGCCGGAGGCGGCGCTCGGCTGCTGGGCGGAGGGCGACGATTCCGGTCGTCAGCGGAGGTTTCGAGTTGTGGTTGGGGAGAGACGCTCGTGGCGGAGCGTGGAGGAGTACGCCGATGGTTAGGGGCGGTGGTGTTGCTCGGGTCGTGGCCGAGCACTGCGCTGGGGGAACTCCGGAGGCGCGGTGCTGGTGGCGGGTTCAGATGCCTGGGCGGCGGCGGATCGACGGCTTCGGCCGCGGCGGAGTCCGGTTCAGGTTAGGGTTTTCTACTTCTTTTTCTACTGTGTGTTGTGATGGGTGGCGGTGATGGCTGTGTGTCGGGGACGGCGGTGGTGTGAGGCTAGGTTCCGTCGAGGCTGTAGATGGTGATGGGGCGTGTGGGGATCGACGGTCGGATGGTGTCCGGGGTGACGTTGGCGAGGGTGGTGGTGTTGCCACTGGTGGTGGTATTGGTGGTTGTCGGCATGGGGAGTCAGTAAACGTGTCCGACGAGACACGGGGCGAGTCGGTGTCCGGCTGTCGAACACGAAAATTATTGTATTTGTATGGAAAATATAGTGGAGGAGATGAGGCACAAACACGATGCACCTGTGATGAAGTTTCTGGAGGAGTACCTCTCCTTTTATAGCAGGTGGAAATTTCCAGTTGGATAGGGATTGGGATTAATTAAATCCCAATTAGATAAATCACCTATTAATTTAAATAGATTTAAAGCCAATTCAAATCAAATAAAAATCCAAATTAATTCTATACTTAATTTTAAAATATTTTAAATACAGTCAATAAAATCTTTTTCTATTTAATATACCTTATTTAATCAAATATTAAATTTAACAAAATCTCAAATATTATTTCATAGTTAAATAATTATGGAAATAATTAATTTCGAAAACCACTATAAATACTTTAAATATTAAATCATAAACTAGCTTTTGTAAAAATTAAGATTTATTAATAATCATTTCACATTTCGTAAAACATTTGGAAACATTTCATATAAACCAAATTTTCAAATTACTACTTATTTTTAAACGACGATCAAAATACTCTTTTATACAAAAGAAATGATTTATCCCAAAAATGTACTTTCCTATTAAAATAAAAATTTATAATAAATATATTATTCTAAAATATGCAGTTCGACACATATTCGCACTTGTCGAGCAATACGAAATACAAATCTCGCATGCTACGCAAAAATGCGAACTCGTATGCAAAGTGTAAATACGAAGTATAAAATATAAAAAAATCGTAGTAGAAATTTAGGGGGCTTACATCCTACCCAACTTAAAAGAATTTCGTCCTCGAAATTAGGGATAGATAGGGTAGGTAGAGTCGAGAGGATAGAAAGAATATTATGCGAACGAAAGTGCGCAATCTTCTTTAGACGAGAACGGAAAATATTTGACGGGATGGTGAGCGACATTTCAATGGCATCATTTGATCGACTAGAACAAAATTTCGATGGTTTTAGATTTCGATCATGACAATCAATCAATGACTAAGCTTGATCAACCCTAACATTAACCTTAAAAAAGCAACCTCATAAGTAGGTAATAAACTCCTCAATCCTTAATATCGTCAATATTATCTCTCTTATCATAAATTTCTTCCCAAGAATTTCTTCCGTTCCACGTCCTCTTAAACAAAACCCATATGGTTATAAATGTACTCTAATTTCCTCTATTTGGTCATAGAATTTCTGATAATCTCAAATTTCTGAATTCCATAATCTCCATTATACTAGCTTACTTATGCATATCTTTCCAAGTTATAATCTCCTCTAAAATTAAAATTTTCAAACCTTCAACCAATTTGGCCCAAGTAGAAATTGAAAATCTCTTTACTACAAATTCGTATTTATTTGTCAATGTATACTGCATCCATAGGTACCAAAACAAAAGTCCATCTTCAATGTTCGATAAATCTTGAAAACTAATGGTATACCTTCATAACTCAATCTTCTATCATCATAATTAAAAATTTCCTCAATATTTATTAGTCTCTCTCAAAATTTCTTCTTCAACAATCTCAGTTTCTTGATGGTAGAAATGGACTCATCTTAACTTCTTATCATTTTAGAACTTAATCAAAATGTAAAGGTTTCTTTCTTCAACAATTAGTTATCCTTGAAAACCAGTATTATCATAACACTATATGTTATCGAAAGCAACGACAACATTATCTTTATCAAAAATTGCATCCATAATTTAATATATAACATTGGGTCTTAAACCATCAACACTTTAGAAAAGAAAAAAAATTCACTCGATATGTAGTTACCTCAAAACAAATTTGAAAGTCGCAAGTCTATTTATCCTCGAGTGTTTCATCAAAACATAATATATCATTCCTTACTTCATTGATTCAGTTTTATTGCACATTCTCATTTATGTCACATCTATACCTTGTAATCTCGTGATTATCTTAACAAACTGTAGTATTTATCCATGTTGTGGGGTTCTCCCATCTAACTTCTACTAACTCAAGATTGTCATGATCAAATTTCTTTTCACATAAGGGAATCATACAAGGTACAAGGTTGCAAAATAATGGAGAAATCATATTGAAATATGAGAAAGCAATTTAATTGGAAGGGAGAAAGGTAAGGGTGGCAATATTGGAGTGTGAACGGTGTGATGTGTGTAAGTAAATTAATACAAGAAAATAAAGACAAGGGTTAAGCAGTCAAGATAAAAACACAAGGTTAACCATTTAACGGATTTAGTAGATCGCAGTCGGGCCGAAGATTTGAGTCGAGATTGAGTCCAAATATATAGTCAAAAGTATATCGGCACCATGGTATAGGTTATAGTTAGTCTTTATGGCCCAAAGTCATACCATAAAAATAGAGTATAAGGGGACGTGTTTTAGTGGGACACGATATACCTATATGTAGGTGAGCTCGTCTAGGTCTTGCATGTGCAATTTGTTGGAGGGAATAGTCTAGTGTTGTGCTCCAAATATCAAAGTCACGATGGGTAACGCCAAATGATCAAAATAGAAAGTGGGTTTTTCATAAGGTACTAATTAATGCACAAAATGATGGTTAAAGCACAAATAAAGATAATTAGGAATCACGTAGGTCAAGGCTAAATAAGTTAGAGAGACAATTTCTAGAAAAAGTTCATAGATAAGGGTATGGTCAAGGAGATGGTTCTAATCATTTCTAGTTTCAAACAATTAGATGGTCACGAATAAAGATCTAGATTTGAGGGAGTGTCGAGTAAGTCAAAGATATGTTTATCGGTTTGGTCGATGACTAACTATAATTGTGTATATGCAATATCGTAGTCATAGGTGGCATGGCAATCTAATGTGGAATACTTCTATCCCACTAGGGTGACCTTACTTGCTTCTTGGTCTTCTACCAATATATGATCTAATCTAAAATTTCAAGTTCCTCGAAAGTTTCTCAATAAAATTTTTAAGATACTCTGCCAAAATTTCCAACTATCTTTGACTGTCAACTTTAATCACAAATTTTAAATCTCTAGTCAATCTCGAAACAATCCTTGTATATCGCAACTTGAATAATAACCCTTTTTTTTCCATAACTTAAACTACATTTAATAAGTTTTATCCATCGAAATTCATACTACAAAATGGAACGTTTAAATAACTCCCGAATTTTAATTCTATATCCTTCAAATGTGTATATCGAGCTTCCAATAAGTCACAACTACTCTACAAAAGTAATTCTCTCTTTTTCCAAAATTTAAATATCCATAATCAAGCTTTTAAACTCGAAATCTAAACAACCTTATAAATCATAGATCATGGGACACGATTTAAATTTTAAATTTTCCTTTAAGGTCGATTTCATATCTTCCAAAATATTTTAAACAACAATTTTACCATCATCTCTTCAAGCTCAAAATTAAATACTTATAATTCGCAAATCGTAGAATCAATTTAAAACCTCAAGCTCTCTAATAAACCGTGAATCATAAACCCTTCATATTCTCTAGTCGTTACAAAATTATAACTCATAATTTAAAACACTTTAATAAATTCGAGATAAACTTTTAACATATTCAATCTAAACTTGAACTTAATCGTAAATCATGTGTCACAATTTAAAGATGTTTATCAAATCGGTTTCATATCCCAATAAATTATAAACTATTTTGCAATTTCTAAAAAAATCATAAATCATAAATTTGTTTTCGCGATCTAGCTGTCCTCTTGTGTATACTACCTTGTAATAGAAAAATAAAATTCCAACTATCCATTGAAGGTGGTAATATGCTAATACCCAACTTGGAATTAACTAAACCTTAAAATCTTACTTTCTAGAAAAATAAATTCCTTTATAACTCAAATAAAATTCCAATGCATATTAATTGCCAATGCAATCCATCTAGCCATGTGTTTAACCTATGAGCATATATTAGTGTAGTCATGTTACTAAACACGAAACTAAGAATTTATGGTAGAAGGAGTTAAGCAAGATGCAAATCAAGGTGGTCGAACGAGAGTTCGGAATTTGAAGTCAAGAAGGGATGTCAAGTAGGTGGATGAGATTCTAAACTCTAATCCTATACTGCAGGCCCGTTCGGTACAGTCATGTAACCGAAACGGCAAACTTGACCTGCATGGGGTACCACAAAAACATGTAACGCCCCAGTCCCAAAATATATAGGACTAGAACGTAATCATGCCAGCTGTATACATACGAAGTATATGGACCCTCGTATATATACATAAGCTGTAAAATACAGTAACCAAGGTACTAAATCTCATCCATAAGATAAATAATGATATAAAATCAACTTTAAATTTGTCATGTATACAATTGTTGGGCGAAGACAAAGTCCACTACCAACAAATTTTAAATAAGAACGAAATATACAAGGAAAGGAATTTGGTAGAGCGAAGGAGATGAAGATCCAAGAGCAACATCTCGATGAATAGAGCGCAAGTCATGGCCTTAGCTAGAGCACCTGCAGAAATATAAGAACACACACCTGGCGAGATAACCAGGTCCTTAGAGGGACGTAACAAGATACATCAACATGCCATATAATACTGAATATAAAATATGTCGCAATCAAAGAAAGAGACAAGACATAAATGAGGTAACCTAACCGTACTAAAGTGATCATGCAATTTGAGAAACAATCCTTCGACGCATGAGCCCTGGCTGTAAATAGGATCGGCATAGTCCCCATACAGGGCACCAGGGGCCTACGTCCGTAACGTCCGAAGATCGTCAGAGGGCATCATGTGCAAGGGGCTACGTCCATAACGCTCTGGAAAACGTCAGAGGGCACCTGGAGGCTGCGTCTCCGATGGAGCGCACAGGTAATAAGGAAAGTGCAAAGAAGCCCATACGTCAGGTAATGTCCTCCCCACCCAATGTACCTATCATGTCGCATTCACGACCATGTAACACTACTAACCGTCAAGTCTTCTAACACACAATTATTAACAGTTAGACCTAATGCACGACCTGCACGCATCAGTGATCAGCCAACACGCAAGTCCGTAGACTATATGCTACTCATAATTCACACATCTCGTGGCACAACAGTGTCAAAGTTTATGCAATGCACTAAGCTAGTGGTAGTCCCTTAACTCTAAGTCCATATGCAATCAAAGGGTAAATAACAAGGTACAACTAATATCACTGAGCAGGCAGTAATCAAGAACTAGAAATAAATGGCACAGTGATATGTAATAAAATGCAACTAAAAATAAACAGTATAATGGCAAGGTATCTTGCCTGGTGTGTCTCCTGGAGTGGTACGATGATCGAGCAAGTCATGTTCTGTCCAATAGCCATGGTCGACGTAATGGTCCAAAATCGTGAGAAAATAGGAACATGTGATTAGTCATGATCCATGACGAAAATAGAAGAAATTTAGGAGTAACTGAATATTTATGCTATTTGTAGAAATTATTCTCTTATTGTTTTTGAAGACCAAATTTTATTAGAAAATATTTTACACAAATACATGAAACTCAAGAATATGTTTTTAGGAAAAATCTAAGTTCATTAAAGTAGATTTTTCTAGCTATATTTTTATTAGTAAAAATATTACAAAATCTAGGAAATTATTTGTAAACTTAGTTTTATTATTTACACATAATTTTGGTGAAAACTATAATTAAGATTATATAATATTATAAGGACTTTTATTTACAAAGCATATTTTTGTCCAATATAAATCCTTATATAACAACAACAATAACCATAATAATAATAATAAATAAATAATAATTATAAAAAATAATAATAAGAATAATAATGACAATGATAATAATAATGATAATAAGAATAATAATAATTATTATAATAATAATGATAATAAATAATAATAATAATAATTCTAATATTACAGAGTATCCATTCTCCCCCAAAATAGGTTCACGAGAGAGAGAAAGAAAAGAAGTGGGTTTCGGGGGTTCTCACCTCGGGGGCGGCTCCGACGTGGTCGGACGCTCACAGGCTGCAAGGAGGAGCTGTAGTAGCAGAGAGCGACCGTCTGTACGGCTGCGGGAGGCGGTCTGGAGAGGGGCGCCGGAGGCGGCGCTCGGCTGCTGGGCAGAGGACGGCGATTCCGGTAGTCAGCGGAGGTTTTGAGTTGTGGTTGGGAAGAGACGCTCGTGGCGGAGCGTGGAGGAGCACACCGACGGTTAGGGGCGGTGGTGGTGCTCGCGGGTCGTGGCCGAGCGCTGCACTGTGGGAACTCCGGAGATGCAGTGCTGGTGGCGGGTTCAGATGCCTGGGTGGCGGCGGATCGACGGCTTCGGCCACGGCGGAGTCCGGTTCAGGTTAGGGTTTTCTACTTCTTTTCCTACTGTGTGTTGTGATGGGTGGCGGTGATGGCTGTGGTGTCGGGGACGGCGGTGGTGTGAGGCTAGGTTTCGTCGAGGCTGTAGATGGTGATGGGGCGTGTGGGGATCGACGGTCGGTGATGGTGTCCGGGGTGACATTGGCGAGGGTGGTCGTGTTGCCACTGGTGGTGGTGTTGGTGGTTTATCGGCATGGGGAGTCAGTAAACGTGTCCTACGAGACACGGGACGAGTCGGTGTCCTGAGCTGTCGGACACGGAGATTATTGTATTTGTATGGAAAAATATAGTGGAGGAGATGAGGCACAAACACGATGCACCTGTGATGGAAATTTCTGGAGGAGTACCTCTCCTTTTATAAGAGGTGGGAATTCCCAATTGGATAGGGATTGGGATTAATTAAATCCCAATTAGATAAATCACCTATTAATTTAAATAGATTTAAAGCCAATTCAAATCAAATCCAAATCCAAATTAATTCTATACTTAATTTTAAAATATTTTAAATACAGTCAATAAAATCTTTTGCTATTTAATATACCTTATTTAATCAAAAATTAAATTTAACAAAATCTCAAATATTATTTTCATAGTTAAATAATTATGGAAATAATTAATTTCAAAAATCACTATAAATACTTTAAATATTAAATCATAAACTGGATTTTGTAAATATCAAGATTTATTAATAATTATTTTATATTTCGTTAAACATTTGGAAACATTTCATATAAACCAAATTTACAAATTACTACTTATTTTTAAACGACGATCAAAATACTCTTTTATACAAAAGAAATTATTTATCCCAAAAATGTACTTTCCTATTAAAATAAAAATTTATAATAAAATATATTATTCTAAAATATGCAGTTCGACACATATTCGCACTTGTCGAGCAATACGAAATACAAATCTCGCATGCTACGCAAAAATGCGAACACGTATGCAACGTGTAAATACGAAGTATAAAAATATAAAAAAAATCGTAGTAGAAATTTAGGGGGCTTACACCTGGGTGGGCCGCTAAAAAGTCTGCCAGAGCTTGACCTTTAACAACCTTTTGCGGGACGAAGATCATGTGATAAGGAGACAGCAATATTGCCCAGGTGGCGAGGCGAGAGCTGAGTGCCCCTGGTTTAGTCATGAGGACTCTGAGAGGGTTGACTCGCGAGATCACATGTATGGTTTGTCCAGTGACATAGTATCATATTTTTGAATGGCGAATACCAGGGCGAGGCATTCCTTCTCTACAGTGGTGTATTTGTGCTCTGGCCCAATCATCATTCGGTTGAGGTAGTAAATAGCTTGTTCATGGCCTGCATCGTTGTTTTATGCCAGCAGAGCACCGAGGGAATGCTCTATTGCTCGTACATATAGCAAGAATGGTTTCCCAGTAACTGGGGCCACCAGGACTGGAGGGCTCGATAAATATTCTTTGAGGCTGTCGAAGGCACGTTGGCATTCTTCATCCCATACGAATGAAACGCCTTTCTTCATGAGGTAGGTGAATGGCCGACACCGCCCGGAGCGGTTAGAAATAAACCTCCGGATGTAAGCTAACCTCCCTTAAAGGCCTCTGAGTTCGCGGAGATTCCTCGGGGGACCCATCTCCATAATTGCCTTCGTCTTCTCTTGATCAACATGAATTCCCTGGGCTGTAATAATAAAACCCATGAACTTTCTGCTGGATACGCCCAAGAAGGATTTTGTGGGATTCATCTTCAAGTTGTGTGCTCGCATCAGGTTGAATACCGTCCTCAGATCCTGCAGGTGGTCTTCCTTATAGCGACTCTTGACGATGATGTCATCAACATAGCACTCCACAGTCTTGCGTAAGTGATCTCTGAAGATGATGCTCATGGCTCTTTGATATGTGGTGCCCGTATTCTTTAGAACAAAAGGCATAACTGTGTAGCAGTACGTGCCAATCGGTGTTCGGAATAAGGTGTGCTTTTCGTCGTCAGGAGACATCTTGACTTGGTTGTACCCTGAGAAGCCATCCATGAATGACATGTGTTCGAAGCCGCATGTGTTGTTGATCATGATGTTTGTAATAGGGAGAGAGAATTCGTCTTTGGGACATACCTCGTTCAGATTACGGAAGTCGATGCAGATTCGAATCTTTCTATTCTTCTTGAGGACCGGTACTATGTTGGCGACCCAGTCAGGATGCTGTTCCTCGCGAATGAAGCCGCTGGCTATCAGTTTGTTGACTTCGTCTTCAATCGCATCCATAATGTCCGGGCGAAAGTGTCGCTGTTGCTGTTTGACCGGCTTTGCATCGGGCCAGATATTGAGCTTGTGAAGGGCCACTTCGGGGTTTAGTCCTGGCATGTCTTCATAGCTCCATGCGAACACATCAATATATTTTTTGACAAGTTCTAGCAGCGATTCTCATTTTTCGTCTGTTAGGCTTTTACTGACGAAGATTGGTTTTGGAGAAGATTCATTGCCGAGGTCGACCTGTACAACCTCGTCTTTGGTAGGAGGTTCTTTCTGTTCGAATCGCTTTTTCCATAGTGCGTCTAGCTGTTGGCGAAGGCTCTAACTCGAGGATTTCAGGAATGTCCTCATCTTCTTCATAAGCGTCGGCGAAGGCCATATTGGTTGACAGGACTTGTCTGAATACGTCTCCGATGCTGGTATCTGAATCAGAAGTGGGTGACCCGGTTGAATGAGAATGCTAGTCGCATTCTTCATCTGAACTTTTGGGGGTCGTTGTGGGCGTGACATACCCTAATCCACATCGGGTCTTGTTGTAGTAGTCCCATGGTTTGCCAATCGGGACTGGGGGCTTGAAGGGTAATCGTCGACCGATGCCATAATTTAAGCCTGGCGTAGTCTCCATATCATATCCCTGCTTTTGCATGAGGTATTTGGATTGGGGACTATAAAGATACAGAGGCAATCTCCCGGCGTCTGATTCAGGATCGACTTTCTCTACGATGAAGGGCTGTGGATCATCTTTCCGGCCGAAAATGATTGGATGGTCTCCTCCTTCGACTATACGGTAAGCGTCTTCCACTGGGATAAGCTGATTTGCGGTGTAAACATTTGTCACCTGTGTGTGTAGGTGAGTGCCTATACCGTGTTCCATAGCGTACATTTTACAAAGCTTATTAAGCTTGAGGTAGTTCAAAGATAGGCCTTTATTGATAAAGTAAGGTATCTTTTCTAGCGAGATTACATCATCCGCAGAAGGAACATCAGTATGGACAGCCACATACTTGGCCAGCTCCGGTTCTTCTTCGGTCACCCCCTGTATAAATAAAGACTGGGAGGATGACCTGGGCAGCTTGATCATCATAGGTTCTGAACATGGGGTTGTTGGCAAACTAGCGACCCCCAGCTTGGTACTCGATGCCGGGCGGGGAGTAGTTGGTTCGCTAGAAGCCCCAGCTTTTACGTCGAAATGACGATTATTCTTGGGAAGACGTATCGTCATTGGCCTGTTAGTGGGGTTGAGCTTCCCTGCTTGTGGTTGGCCGACTCTCGGTAGCCTGATTGTCAGTGGCTCCATCATGGGTCTCGGTGACTAGCCGGACCTTGGCAGCCAGATTGTCATTTTCCCTTCTTGTGCCGAGAGGCTGATCGCATCCTTATGCAGAGCGGCTGTAAGGGGTGCAAATTTGCCAGGTTTGCGAGCTTGAAGGTGGATCGTCAGAGGTTCTTCTGATCCCGAGGCCGTCTCAGTTCGAGCCTGTACATCTTCATCCAGGTGCCTCATCGACTTCTTAAATAAGCAGGAATCCGAGTAGTAGGATTCGACTCCTTTGAAGGGATCGACGTCGACAAATTCTGTTCTTACGAAGCCATGTTTGTCGACATATTTGAAGCACTGGTGCAGCGTAGAGGGCACGATCATATAATCGTGTATCCAAGGGCACCCCAAGAGGATATTGTAAGAAGTGTCTGCATCTATAACGTAGCAGGTCACTTCTGACTGGAGATCGCCGATTTGGCACTTCAGACGAATCTTTCTAATTGGGTAGCTCCTGCCCGAATTGAAACCGCTGATGGCGCTGCTTGTTGGCGTCAGGCGATGCATAGGAATGCGGAGATGATGTAGTAGACCCTTCAGAATGATGCTTATGGAAGAGCCCGGATCAATGTGCATTCGGTCCACTTTCACTTTCTCGATGTATCCGATGTAGTATAAAGGACGATCATGCAGATTGGTTTTGATGAGCATGTCCTGTGGAGTGAAGACAATGTTGGGCATTGCTCCTGTACAAGCACTATCTTGGAGATCTGCAGGCGGGCTCTCCCCTGTGAGGTTGGCCAGAGCTAGATAAGCGTCAGCATTTTAGAGTGCCTCGCTCAAAGCCGTACGAACATCCTTTGAAAGTCTCAGGAGCTCGTATAATGATAATGTGGCTGGTGTATTGGCCAATTACGCCAATATGTCAAAGTTGTATGGCCTCTCCAGCCCCTGAGGTGCATCTTTTCGGAGAAATTTGTCGAAGCGGGTCTCCTTCGGCCAAGGCTTGTCGGTCGTCGGAGGCTGAGACGGTCCCGGAGTATCAGCAGTAACTGGCTGAGGATCTTCAGTTGAGTTATCAGTCACAGGTTGGGACTGTGCTCCAGATCGAGTAACGACAGCTATGACTTCCTCGATATCGGCCAAGATTGTGTGGCAGGTTTTGATTTTTCTACTCTTCTTCTTGCAAACGAAAGGTGGTATAGACTGAGTCACTTCAGGTACGAGGTCCGGATGGACCTATATGACCTCCCCCGTGATGTGGTGAGGGGTACTAAACCAGCAGCTTGATCTCGAGGGGGTGGAAGATTAGCAATCTCCATCATTGCCAGAGGGATGGGTACCATGCCGTCTTGAGTTTCCGTTGGAGGAAAGCTGTAGAACTGTACGGACACCATGTTGGCTGCCACGGTTACCTTTTCGAAATCGATGGCAAGCGTTCGAATCGATGAGATTCTGGATGTATCGTTTCAGTTGGTAGGAGTCGTGTGTTGCATGGTGGATGTAGCGGTGGAAATGGCAGTACTTTGGGTTCTCCATATCTGCCGGCCGAGGTGCCCGTCTTGGTGGAGGGAGCTGAATTCTGTCTCCTTGTATGAGCATGTCCAAGATGGGCTTGACGTGGCTATCTTCGAAGGAGTAGGTCATTTGCGGCCATTGTTTATATGCCGATCTTGACTCAGATTTCTGGGCTGTGTCGGTGACCATAGCCTGCTTGCCCCTATTGTCCCGATTGTTGGAGGGGCTACCCCCATTGTCGCTGCTAGTATTGGGACACTTACCCTTGTTCTCTCCCTCCGAGATGTGCAATCCCAGTTGGCGAGCCTTCTTCAGTCGTTCTTTGACGCTAGTAGCACTGATGATAAATGTCTTCCAATCCTTAAATTTACTTTCGTCCATCCAGAGACTGATTGTTGGGAGCAGCCTCTTTTGGCAAATTTCAATCAAGGAGGAATCCGGATTACCAGATGGCAACTTCATTACGGTTTGGCAAAATCGCTCAATATAGTTCCTTGTCAGCTCCTTCTCTCCTTGGACGACGTCTATGAGAGTGGACATTGGGACGTCCTGCCCTACTTCTTAGAACCACTCCAAGAACATGCACTTGAAGCTGGCGAAGGAGTGGATGCTGTTGTCTGGCAAGTTGCGGTACCAGTCGAGGCGACCCCTTCCAATGCCCCAATGAATAATCGTGTGAGGATGGCATCGTCGTGGGACAGATGATCGGTGGTGACCTTGAAGTAAGTGATGTACCGACTTGCTGAGGTCTTGCCATCGTAGGGATTGATGTTGAACGGCTTATATCTTGGTGGGAAGGGAACATCCCTCCATGTAGCAGGGTATGGTTGCCGTATTTTGAGGTCTTGAGAATTTTCCCAGGCGTAAAACATGGCTCGGAGCTCCTGGACCTCTCTTCTTGCTTCCCTGGCATCATCTGCAACGGTGGGAGCCATTATTTCGGGAGGATTGTTGCACGGGTTTGGTGCCGCTGAGTTCGAGTCCGCATTGACCGCGGGACCCGTACTTGTTTGGCCAGGTGTTCCTCCTTGCATAGTTGGTAGAGCCGCTTTGATTTCATCTACAGACTTGACCAAGGCCTGTAGTATGGCCTCCAGAGTGTCGATGCACTGGCGATCACTGGAACCACTTTGATTGCTGTCCGTCATAAATATCGTCCTTATATGATGAGAAACGGAAGGGACAGTGGAGGACGTATCCTCCGAGTCATACCCATGTACCGAGAAGTCATCGGGATATGTAGGAATATTCTCTTCTGGTTCGGACTCGGAGGGAATAGTACCCCCAGCTTCAGAGCTTGCTTCATCTTGAGAGTTGTGGACGTCCTCGGGGACACCGGCCTCTGCTGTATCTGATGGGAGAGTTGTTTCCTCGGGCTCATTTTCTTGGAACATCGGATTGTCGTAGATGTTCGGAGTAGTGCTACCCCCAGTTCCAGCGACCCCCAGTGACGTGGATGATGAATCTTCCATTGTAGCAGATTTCGTCTTTGAATGGGTGCCTTGGAAAACTCCAGTAGTGGACAACAGTTTGGACGACAGTTTCTTACCTGTAGTGGTTGATATCTTTGGGCTGGATATGCTTGTCTTCTTCCCTCTCCCCTCGGCGGAGATTTTCTGAATAGAATTGCAGGAGACAACAGGAGGTACCTCATCCCCGGAGCTTGGATGTTGTAGGCTTTGGAAGACGGATGGCCGGTCTTGTTTTACTGTCGCGTTGTTGCAACAGCAGTTGACGATGATCTGGGTGCAGTGACGTCCATGTGAGGACTCTTTGCATACCGAGGCCCCTTCTATTTCCTTGTGTTTGTGGAGGATGGCCTCACGCAAGTCAGATGGGTCCGGATCGACCATATTTGCTTCCTGGATTTCGGCAGACTTTTGGAAACCTCTCTGTCTGTTTGCCACCGGGGGCTGGACTCGAGTGTCTGTACAACTTCCTATCAGAGGCCCGTGTAATAGTACACGGGATGCTCGGATGCTCAGAGGTCGGATCAACGGACCGAGCTTGCCAAGCTCGTGCTGTCTTAGACTTTTTTACTCTAGTGCATAAGGGCACATAGTAGAAAGAGTCTAAGTGGTGCTGGAGAGAATCACACATGTCTTCTTGGGAGCACAGGAGATCAGGACCATAGGAAAGGCGGTCGAAGACAGAGCTATGTGGAGTAGGCGTCATGCGGCTGGAGTCAGCAACCCTCATGCGGCTGGCATTCGTAACCGCATGGATTTTCTCCATGCGGCTGGAAACCTTGGCCGCATGAGTGCCTTCTATGCGGCTGGAAATCCTGGCCGCATAAGTACTATGTATTTGGCTAGCAGTTTCAGCCGCATGGTCATCATTCATGCGGCTGGCAATCTGGGCCGCATGAGTCTTCGCTCTGCGGCTGGTGCCCTTGTTAGGTTTCTTTCTGGAGCCCATAGAATCGCTCTTTGCCCCTGCAAGTCCAGCATCATAGTGTTTTCCTCTGTCGGACTTGGGGACAACAGAGTTTTCTATGGCTTGAAGTAGGGCCACGCGAGAGTCTTCTTTACCGTCTTGGGTAGCATCGAGGACTTGGGGAGGAGCAAATGATTTTGGCATCCACTCTTAGTGAGCCTTCGTTGTGCGGGTGCGCTTCTGGACTGGGCCAGCACTTACTTCGTAGAGCATTTTTTCGAACGCTTGTTGGTCGAAGCGGACGACCATCTTCTGTTGTGTGGAGCCAAGTTTGGCTGCATCCGATTGCGTCACCAACTCCTCTGCCGTGGAGAAGTTTGTCCCCAGCAGAGTTGCCATCGTGTTTGCTATAAAATATAAAAGAGCAGAACAATTATCGGAGGACTGGACTTTTACTTCACGTTACAAACTCGCTTGTACAAAGAAAGCCTAGGGACGAAAGCCTAGGTACAACAAACTAAGTACAATTATTTATTTTAGATTCTGGGGGGTGATGATAGAGGCTAGGGAAGGCGACGGCCGCCCTGCCTTACTCCTTGGACGATCGGTATGCAGCCTTAGCTCCAGAAGATTGCTCGGCGTTGAAGAAATGCTCTCTTCTCTCTCTCTGCTCCAAGTCTTCTAATGCTCTCTGATCTCGAAAAAAGGGGTCCTTTCTGCAAGAGAATGGAACCTTGCTATTTATAAGAAGGGGAATACAATCATTAGGGTTTGCAATAATTCTCCTTAGAGTGGCGGCGGCCTGTTGATTGATTAATCTGGGCCATTAATCTTGAGTGTGATGAATCTGGGCCACTTAATCTAGATTGCACCAAATCCTATCAGTAATTAATGCTGATTGTAATGAATTTTCGTGATGATAATTTGTTGATGTCTGTGAATCTGAATGAATAAGTTTAATTCATTCACCTGCCACGTGTCCCAGATTATTGGGATTTGACCGAATCTTTGATTGCAGTAAATCTGGGAAATTGATTGGCTTTATGACACGGGTCTTTAGAGTCACTGAGAGGATTGAGCCACATAAGGACTGAGCTGCATAAGGTTTGAGCCGCATAATGATTGGCCATGTGTTAGATCTACTTGGGGAGTGGCCCTTCGGACCATATGATAATTTAGGCCGCATAATGGTCAGTGAGCCGCATGGAGATGATCCTCTTGAACAGCATAGGAAGGGGCCTCTGCTTGAGCCGCATAGAGATGGTCCTCTTGAGCCGTATGAGGGGGCCTCAGCTTGAGTCGCATGAGACTGTTTCAGCCTGAGCCGCATAGGGCAGCTTCATTCTGAACCGCATGGGAAGTCTTCGCTCGAGCCGCATACGAACGCCCACGTGACAAGGCCACATGGCATTTTCTGGATCTCGAGGGATTGTGTCAGAGATTTCTTTTGCTTCCCTAGGGGTCTATCATTATGACAGAGTCATAATTACCTTTTCGTGTAAGTGCTGTCACTTTTTCAGAGCTGTCAGCCGTCAGAGTAATTAATGCGGTATAGGGCGGAGGAGAGGCCTGTTTTGCAAGCCACGTGTCTTCTGAGCCGCATGGAATGTCTTGAGCCGCATAGTCTCTTGTGCCGCATGACTCTCTCAGCCGCATTGGCTTTCTGAGCCGCATGTGTTTTCCTAGCCGCATGGATCTTTCTTTGTTTATTATTTTTCCATGCTTCTACACCCTCCACTCTCCATAAATACATGAAGTATATGGCCAGCGACGGGACTATCAAGACCGAGTTTGCTGACATCGATCCCTTTTGAGGACTCCAAGCGTACTGTATATATGCTGATTTATACAAATCAGTCCCATGGGACGATGACACCAATGACACCGATGACGAAGCAGAGAGCGCAGTTATTGTTGAAGAACCGTTGAAGGTTCGATTAAAGGGAAACCTCCCAAGACGTTACCTTCCCTCGTCATCAAGCTCCGAGGCAAAGCTCCGGCTAGATCATCCTCGATCAGGTCAAAGGCTGGCCAGGAGCTTATACAAATAAGGCTCCCTCGAAAGGATCCAAATCCAACTTTGAGGTCACACGAACCTCCGATTGCAGCCCCCTTGGTAGTCAAGCAGGGGAAACGTCCGCCGCCTTCTCCAGCAACAACCCTGGTACTCACGGATGAAGAGTTAGGAGACTACGTATATACCAAAACCGAGGTGTACTCTTTAGATGATGTAATCCCTCAGGATAAAATTTTGTATTTCATTAATAGGAAGTTGTCTTTTAATTACTCTTATGCGCATTAGAACACTAGGTATTTCTTAGCCAACGCTCTATATATGCTGCAAACACAAGTAACAACCGCCAACCTCGCAAGCCGAGTTGTCCCTTTTCAAGAAAGCTACTTCTTGGTTCCAACAAAGAAGAAGAAGGAGGAACCCATCATCTTTGGTCGATTGGAGCACCCGCGGCGACTGGCTCAGGCAGAACGAGAACCCGACAACGGCAAGATGCAACTCTACCGTTACACTACTTAAGCAAAAAACCTCATCTAAAGAATGGGTTACGACTTGAACAGTAACAGAGGACTGGACTATGGCAAGGGCCGACGTCTTTCCTTACGACTTCGTGCCCTGAAGAGAAAGTCCTAAAATTACTACCAACGCACTCGATGGGTGTTAGGTTACGTTACACCCATAACAATGTCGGAGATCTCTGAACCAGAGGTCCCGATGCGTTCATATTCCTTGGAGTTCTCAACCTGGGACACTGATACCAATATCGGCCAAGTCCTCTAGAAGGTATTATCCGTTAATATGGTCTCCGCAGATCCCCCAATCGAGGATGAAGACCAAATGCTTGAATATTTCGAAGATGAGCCATGGGCTCAGCGCCTCGGATCCCAATGGGAATGGTGCTTCAAACAATATGAACCTCCTACTGAAGACGAAGTCGTCCAAGTCGAGCTAGGGGATAAGGTTTCCCCTAAACCCATCTTCATTAGCAAAAGCTTTACAGGAGAAGACAAAGAATCTCATATACAGCTTATCCGAGAATACATCTATATCTTTGCATGGAGCTAAGAAGACATGGCAAGATTAGACCCATAAGTTACCATGCACTGTCTCAACATGCTACCCGATGCTAAGCCTGTCAAATAGCAAGAACGATGTTTTTGCCCCAACATTATGGATGCTATCGAGGAGGAAGTCGACAAACTCTTAGAGAGTGTCTTCATTCGCGAAGAACAACACCCAAATTGGGTGGCCAACATTGTCACAGTCACTAAGAAGAATGGAAGAATTGACTTCGGGGATCTCACCTCGGCCTATCCAAAAGACGAGTTTCCCCTCCCGATCACCGACGTGATGATCGACAACACTTGTGGCATTAAGCGTTTGTCCTTTATGGATGGTTTCTCAGGCTACAACCAAATCAAGATGTTTCCTAAAGACGAGAAGCATACTTCATTTTGGACTCCAAAAGTACTATACTGTTATAGAATGATGACCTTCGGGTTGAAGAATGCGGGGGCAACATACCATTGGGCAATGAGCTCCATATTTCGCAAACACCTCCGAAAGATGGTAGAATGTTACGTTGATCACATTACCGTCAAGAGCAAAAAGAAATCTAGTCACTTGCCAACATGAGAACAGTATTCAAGTTAATGCGGACACATCAACTAAAGATGAACCGACCAAGTCATTTATGGGAGTCTCTAGTGGCAAGTTCCTAAGCTTCATTGTCACGGCCCAAGGTATTCACATTGACCCTGAGAAGACTAAGGCAATCTTGGACAAGGCTCCCCCGAAGAATCTCCATAAACTTCGAGGTCCATAAGGACGTTTGGCATACATCAGAAGATTCATAGCAAATCTTTCTGGTCGATGTCAACCATTAACCAAACTAATGAAGAATGAGGTTTCTTAAGTATGGACCAAAGAATGCCAATACGTGTTCGACGACATTAAAAAGTACCTCACTAGTCCTCTGATACCGGTAGCACTAGTCATGGGGAAGCTTTTTCTGTTGTACGTCCGAGCCATGGACCATTCTTTCGGTGCTTTGCTAGTCTAGAGGAGCAATAAAGGCCACGAACAAGTAATCTACTACCTTAATAGGACCATGATTGGGGTTGAGCATCGGTACAAACCTATGGAGAAGTAATATCTTGCTATGTTTTTTTCCCGAGTCAATCCCCTCAGGGTCCTTATGACCAAGCCAGGGGCCTTAACCTCGTGGTTTGCCACGTAGGAAATACTTTTGACTCCTTATGACATGGTGTTCGTCTCCCAAAAGGCAGTCAAGGGCCAAGCATTAGCCGATTTTCTAGCAGCACATCATCTGCCAGCGACGTCAAGACTCTACGAAAACATCCCCGATGAGGTCTTAGAGTCCAATGCTGTCTCAGACAATCCAGTTTCGCATATGTTCTTTTATGGTGCTTCGAGAATGGGACGAAAGGGAGAGATCATTACAGGGGTTGGAGTCGTTTTCATCACTCCCGACGATCTAGTCATCAATCGCGCATATTCTCTTATGGAGTCATGCGCCAATAATGTTGCAGAGTATAATGCTCTCATCTTCGGACTCCAACTTGCTAAATAGTCGGGGGTGGACTACATCGAGGCCTATGGCAACTTGAAACTAATTACCAACCAAGTTTGACGACAGTACGAGGTCCGATATGAAGGTCTGGTCCCTTACCCCCAGGCAACAATCAAGATCATTTCCACCTTCACTGGGTTCTTTATAGAACAAGTACCTCGATTGCAAAACTTGGAGGATAATGCACTTGCTGGCCTCGCCGCCTCTCTGGCAGCTTATGTGGGAACCCAATATACCGTCACGGTAATGGGCCGAGAGCTAGTTTGTGCAAAGGACAATCTACATACGTGTCTAAGTTACTAAGTACAAATAGACACTAATATGGATGTACGGGACTGGCGATTCTCGTTTATAGATTACACCATTTAAGGGATCCACCCTGAAGACCTAAAGGAAGCTACTTTTGTCAAGAAATGCTCTCTCCGGTTCTTCTACGACACAACTACCATAATGTTGTATCGTCGTTCATACGACGGGTTTCTCTTGCGATGTTTATCCAAGACAAAAGTACAAAAAGCACTCAGGAAGGTACATGATGGCACCTGTGGAGCCTATCAGTCTAGTCGTAAGTTGCAAGACCGATTGCATCGCATGGGCTTTAACTGGCTCACTATAATGGTAGAAACCGTTGATTACACAAAGAAGTGCCGGGTATGTCAGTTACATGCTGACTTCATCCACCGACCTTCGGAGTTCCTGTACCCCACGACGGCCGTCTGGCCGTTTGAAGCATGGAGAATGGATATCATTGGGCCAATCAGTCCACCATCTTCCAGAGGACACCGGTTCATACTTGCCATCACCGACTACTTTTCTAAGTAGGCGGAAGCAGTACCTCTGGCCGAGGTAAAAATTGCAAACGTGATCAGCTTTGTCAAGCATTACGTCATATACCGCTTCGGCGTTCCTCGAAGGATCATCCAAGATAATGGTCCTCAATTCGTGAGCCACGCATTCTATCGATTCTGTGACAAGAATCGAATAGAGAATGTGGTATCAACTGCTTACAATCCTGCAGTGAACGAACTAGCCAGAGCGTTTAACAAGACTATCGTCAAACTACTTTAAAAAGTCATTTCTTCTAATAAGTACGACTGGAATGAGATGCTCTGCGAATATCTGTGGGCTTACCGTACAACCGTTCAAACACCCACGAGCAATACACCATTCTCTCTTATTGATGGAAGCGAGGCAGTGCTTCCCCTGGAAATACAGATCCCGTCTTTACGGTTAGCTATCACTAACCAGCTAACTAACGAAGATAATCAATGCCGACGACTGCAAGAGTTAGAGGCGTTGGATGAAAGCGTCTGCTAGCTTAACAACGAATCGAGCTTTACCAAGCTCGAATTCCCGTAGCCTTCAAGTGGGTGATCTCGTCTTATTAGTTCGAAGACCGATGATAATGACTCACAAGACGGCTGAGAAGTTCGAGCCCAAGTGGGAAGGACCGTTCCTCATAGAGACGGTCTATTCCAATGGTGCCTATAGACTGGCCAAACCCAATGAAGACTTGCTAATAATGCCAATCAATGGCAAGTTCCCGAAGAAATACTATGTCTGAGGTAAAAACCATCATAGACTCTCATATCCCCTGTAGGTATTCATGGATTATGTTAAAAGAATTCACCCCTTCTATACTTCTCTCTAGTAGAAAAATAATTCACGTCCTTATCACCTATGAGTTGTCTTCCTACACCTTAGCGAAGTTCACGACTACCACGTCCATATCACCTCTGGGTAGTCATCTCTTCTATGATGACCTCGTATTGTCATAACTATCTAAAAATTATTTTACGTCCATACTACCTCTGAATTGTTATTCTATATCCTAGCGATGATGTGCCTACCATGTCCATATTACCTCTGAGTAGACATCTCTTCCATGACAATCTACGATAGTTGTCATATTTATCTATATAACCTTTCACGTCCATACTACCTCTGAGTCATTCTATACACACGTAGAGTATCCTTGCTATGTCCATATTACCCCTGAGTAAGGAAAAGTCTACCACCAAAGGATTTCATGTTTACCATGTCCATAAAACCTTTGAGTATACACCATATTCCCAACGGAGTTACCTCCATCCCCTTACGTAATATTGTCTCTAAGGGAATCCTCGTTCTTATGTGAGGAAAATTTCACAAGTAAAAAGACAAGCAGAAAAATAAAGCCAATGTTTTCATTTATAAACTGAAAAGTTTTCTTTCTTTGGTTACAAAAAGTATTCTTGTACAAACCGAGAGACAAGAAGAAAAAAAGAAGGTCAAAACTGAGAAGACCGGTGCTGAAGTTCTTATAGCCGACTCCTAAATAGAGCAACCTGGGGGCCAATAAATGGTTAGGCTCGACGCTCGGCCTCCTGACGGCGAGCAGCTTCATCTTCAACAGGAGAGAGGCTTTGCCACGCAAGGGCCATCTCGGTCTGACGAATGCCAATACTTTTCTTCTCCCGAGCCAGAGTCTCGAAACGTTGGCGAAGGATCCCCTTCTGGTCCTCAGAATTCTCAGGTCGCTCTCAGCAAGGGCCAGGGTCTCTTCTAACTTTTAGATCTGCTCTCGGAGGACCATGTACTGATCCTCCACAGCTGCACGATGATAAGCCCGAGCCTCTTCGACATTAGTCACTGCTTCAATCTTGGACTCAACCTCGGCAAGTCGATCAGTTAGTGCCCGGCGTTTCTGCTCGTACTGAGATGCTTCGGAGACCACCTTCTCTAGCTATTAAGCGGCTAGAGTCGGAAGACCTTGCTCCAGATTTTGGAGCTCCAAGGCAGTGACTTCCAATTTAGCCAACAGATCTTTTATTGCATCGGCCTTAGCCTCACACTCTGGGTAATCGTACAAAGCTACCAACTGGGCCTCTACTATATTTCGGACCCGTCTAAGCGGCTGATTGTCTCGCAAAACACCTTCTATGCCGCGCGTTAATGTATGATGAATTGTGCTCAGAATGATGTTGGTATAATATGCATTGTCAGCCAAGCTCATTGGGGTTACCGGAGATGCAGCAATAGAAGGCCCCTAGGCAGCAGCAGTAGCCAGCATACGCCTAGGGATCGCAGCCGAAGTAGGAGGCACCGTCACAGCAACAAAGGTCATTGGAGGTACAAAGACAGTAGGAGCCAACACTGTCTGATGCACAACTGACTCCTCAGCAAGCTTCCTTGTAGGTCCTTCAGCCAAAGCTACGCTAATTGGAGCCTGAGCAGTCACATCAGTCGACGTCTCAATGGTCACTGTACCCGACGCCTTAATATCCTTCTCAACCGGTGTATCAGCAATTGATTTGTCCATAGTCTTCTCGATCGGACCCATAACAGGTGGCTTCGGCATAATCTCTTCAGATAGTCCTGGAGAGACTACATTGAAGGGTTCTTCAACAGATTTGTTAGCAGCCTCCTCGACCAATTCCTCCTCCTCGGTTGGACCCTTAGGGGTTTCATTGATGGGCTCATCAATAGCACCGTCGATAGTGACCGCCTCTGCTGGAGCCTTGGCGGGCAGCTCATCAGTAATTGCATCGCCTCGACCAGCCCGCTTATTGGCAATAACTACCTCTGGATTTCTGACATTCAATTCAACTACCACTCGGGGTTGAGGTACAATATACGCCAGGGTTAAATCTTCCAATACTGGTCCTTCGATGCCTCCGTAAGGAGGAGGCTCCCGGAAGGAACCAGCAGGTGCACCTTCAGCATCCTCGGCCGATCGACCCGTCTAAAGCTCGGGATCCCGAACGGTACTTTTGTAAAATGTGAGGCAAACCCTGGGTATTACCACGGAGCCACCCCTAGAAGCCATTTCCTTATAGTCAAATGTGGCAAGAGGAGGAACCTCATCTGCCTCAGTGGTTGGGCCCTCCTCAGGGACATGGTACTCCTCTGATCGCTCATGCGTCTCCTTCACCTGCACCAGCAAAATAGCGATAAGTGAAAAATTGCGAGTGAAAATTTGAATCAAAAGGGAATTGAAATGTACCCATGAGTTCGACGCAACAGGTGGCGCGCTAGGCCGCAAGAAAGCACGACCCTTGGATGCCACACTTTTAAACTTTCTGCCAGAAGGAGGGTTTGCCGTCGGACGAGCTTGACGTTTCAGTGGAGAACTTAGGGGTGCCACATCTTCCCTTCTCTCATGAGAGGCACTAGAATTATCCAAAGACCCATATCCTGCAGCTTCAGACTCCTAAGACCGCCGTTGGGGACTTTCAAACTTTGTACCCACAAGAAAGCTCTGTTCTCGGTCAGGGAATGTAAATGCTGCCTAGTAGATTTGGCATTGTAATAACTCCAAGTGTGGGTGCCGTCATGTAGAAGCATGAAAAAGAACAGAAACGTCCATGCGGCTCAACCAAGAGAGAGTCTCATGCGGTTCAGAACTTCATGCGGCTCAAATAGCCCCCAACATAGCTATGCGGCTTGAGTAAAAGCCACGTGGCTTTATGCAACTCGTCCCCATAGCTAGAGGCCTCATTTAATGTTCTGACACAACAAGGCAGTCCTGACATAAAGATGAAATTGACAGCTCTGACAGAAGGCTGTAATGATGACTCTGACACAAAGGCGCAATCTTCCTAGAGAAACAAAGAAAATCTCTACAGTTGGCACTACGCACCAACTCCAAGGACTCTCTATATGGCTACAACTCTTCATGCGGTTCGAGTATGGAGACTCTCATGCGGTTCGGGCACGACGACTCTCATGCGGCTCGAGTATGGAGACGCTCATGCGGCTCGGTCATGACGACTCTTCATGCGGATCGGTCATGACGACGCTCATACGGCTCGAGTTTGATGATTCTCATGCGGTTCGAGTATGGAGACTCCCATGCGGTCCAGGCACGACGACTCTCATACGGTTTGAGTGTGATGACTCTCATGCGGCTCATGAGCATAATAGTTAGGATACGTGGCAGGACACCTGTCAAGAGCCGATTATATCTCAAAAATTCAGATCTACTGCAATTAAAGTAATCTCTAGATTGGGTCAAATCCCAATAGTCATAACAAACAGTGGGGACACGTGGCAGAGAATGATTCAGATTTATTCGTTCAGATTTGCGGACATCAACAAATCATCATGATGCAGATTTGTTGCAATCAGCATTAATTACTCATAGGATTCAGCACAATCTACATTAATGACCCAGATTTATTACATTCAAGATTAATGGCCCAGATTGATTAATCAAGAGGCCGCCGACGTTTTAAAGGGAGGCAATCATTGCGAACCCTAATAATCACCCCACTCTTGTAAATAGCAAGGTGCCAGTCCCTTGCAGAGAGCAGAGACAGACACATACAGAGAGAGAGAGCACTATAGAGACATCCAGAGATCTATCAACAGAGGGCGCAAGGGAGTCTCCCCACATGTCCAAGAGCATTTCTTCACCGGAGCCAAGGCTACGTCTGATCGTCCAAGGAGTAAGGCAGAGCGGCCGTCGCTTTTCCGAGCCTCTATCGTTACCTCCCAGAATCTAAACTAAACAATTGTACTCAAACTGCTGTACCTAGGTTTTCGTCCCTAGGCTTTCTTTGTACGAGCGAGTTTGTATTGTGAAGTAAAAGTCCAGTCCTCCGATATAACTGTTCTGTTTTTTTATAATCAATGCCAAACACGATGGCGACTCTACTGGGAACTAACTTCTCTACGGTTGAGGAGTTGGTGACGCAATCAGACGCAGCCAAACTTGGCTCCACTAAACAAATGTTGGTCCCGGTTCGACCTACAGGTGTTTGAAGAAATGCTCTCCGACGGGAGCGCTGGCCCGGTCCAGCGACGAGCCCGCACGAAGAAGGCCCGCAAGGAGTGGAGACCCAAGTCATTCGCTCCTCCCCAAGCTCTGGACGGAGTACTCTTTGCTGCCCAAGACGGCGAAGGCAACTCTCATGCGGTCCCACTTCAAGCCATAGAGAACTCTGCTGTCCCCAAGGCCGGCAGAGGAAAGCACTACGATGATGGACTTGCTGGGGCAAAGGGTGATTCTATGTGCTCCAGAAATAAGCCGAACAAAGGTACTAGCCGCAGGCTGAACATTCATGCGGCAAAGATTGCCACCCGCATGCATGATGTCCATGCGGCCGAAACCGCCAACCGGATGCAGAATAGCCATGCGGCCAAGATGTCCAGCCGCATAGAGAAGACTTATACGGCCGAGACTTCTAGCCTCATGAAGAAAGCCCTTGTCGGCCGCATGAAGACCGTTGATTCCAGTCGCATGTTGTCTGCTCCATGCGGCTCAGGCTCAGTCTTCGATCGCCTCTCCTATGGTCCAGATCTCTCATGCTCCAGAGAAAACATGTCTGACTCTCTGCAGCACCACTTAGACTCTTCCTACTATGTGCCCTTACGCACTAGAGTGAAGAAGTCCAGGACAGCGCGAGCCAGGCAAGCTCAGTCCGCTGTCCCGACCTCTGACCATTCGAGCGCTCCACATACTGTTATACGGGCCTCTGATGGGATGTTGTACAGAACCACTCGAGTCCAACCCCCGACGGCAAACGGATAGAGTGGTTCCCAAAAGTCTTCCAAAACCTAGGGAGCAAACATGGTCGTTCCCGACCCATCTGACTTGCGTGAGGTTATCCTCCACAAACACAAGGAAAGAGAAGAGGCCTCGTTGTGTAAGAAATCCTCCCACGGACATCACTGCACCCAAGTCACTGTCAACTGCTGCTACAACAAGGCATTAGCACAAGCAGACCGACTGTCCATCTTCCGACGGTTGCAACGCCCGAGCTCAGAAGATGAGGCGCTCCTCGTCGCCTCCTAAAATTCTGCCATGAAGATTCCGGGCAGCGGGAGAGGGAATAAAATAAGTGGCTCCAGCCCAAAAATTTCAACCAGCGTAACCAAGAGACTCTCTTCCAAGCGGTTGCCTACCACCGTTGCAGGAGGAGTTTACCAAGGTACCCACTCAAAGACGAAATCTGCCACACTTGGGGATTCGTCATCCACACTTGGAGACGCTGGAGCTGGGGGTAGCACTCCTCAAAATATCTACGATAATCCGGTGTTCCAAGAGGATAATCCAGATACAACAAATCTCGACGTCCCCGAGGACGTCCACAACTCTCAAGACGAGGCAAGCTCTGAAACTGGGGGTACCACCCTTTCTGAGTCTGAACCAGAAGAGAACATTCCCACATACCCTGACGACTTCTCCGTACGAGGGTACGACTCAGAGGGCATGTCCTCTACCGTCCCTTCCACCTATCATCACATAAGGACGGTATTTATGACGGACAGCAACCAAGAGGGTCCTAGTGATCACCAACGCATCAATACTATGGAGGCCATACTGTATGCTTTGGTCAAGTCTGTGGACGAGATCAAGGCGGCCATTCCCACTCTGCAAGGAAGGATACCTGGCCAAACAAGCGTGGGTCCCGTGGTCAATACGGACTCGAACTCAGCTGCACCAAACCCGGGTGATAATCCTCCTGAAATATCGGCCCCTACTGCTGCAGATGAGGCCAAGGAAGCAAGAAGAGAGGTACAAGAGCTCCGAGCCATGTTTCAAGCACTAGAAACTTGCCAGGACCTCAGGGTACGATAACCATATCCTGTCGCGTGGAGAGATGTTCCCTTCCACCAAACTATAAACCATTCCACATCAATCCATATGATGGAAAGACATCTGCAAGAAGGTACATCATCTACTTCGAAGTCACAACCGACCATCTGCCCTATGACGACGCCATCCTTACGCGATTGTTCATCGGAGCCTTGGAAGGGATCGCCTTCGACTGGTACCGTAACTTGCCGGACAATTGCATCCACTCCTTTACCGACTTCAAACGCATGTTCCTAGAGAGGTTCTATGAAGTAGGACAAGACGTGACAATGTCCACTCTTATGGACGTTGTTAAGGAAGAAAAGGAGCTAACAAGAAACTATATCGAGCGGTTCCGCCAAACCGCGATGAAGCTGCCTTCCGGCAACCCTGATTCCTTTTTGATCGAAATTTGCCAAAAGAGACTACTTCCTACAATCAGCCTCTGGATGGGCGAAAGCCAATTCAGGGATTGGAAGACGTTCATCATCAGTGCCACTAGCGCAGAAGACAAGGTAAAGAAAACCTGCTAACTGGGATTGTACATCTCGGAAGGAGAAGACAAGGGAAAACGCCCTAACATCAACAACAACAACGGTGGTAATTCCTCCAGCAACCGAGACAATAAGGGCAAGCAGGCTATGGTGGCCGACACAGCCCCAAAGCCCGAATCAAAGCCGGCGAAAAAACAGTAGCCTCAGATGACCTATTCCTTCGAGGACGGCCATGTTAAACCCATCTTAGACAAGCTCATCCAAGGAGGACAAATTCAGCTCCCTCCTCCCAGGTGTGAGCCTCGTCCTGCAGATATGGAGAGTCCCAAGTACTGCCATTACCATCGCTATGTTCACCATGCTACACAAGACTGCTATCAGCTGAAGCGATACATCCAATATCTCATCGATTCTAATGCCCTGGCCATTGATTTCGAAGAGGTGACTGTGGCAGCCAACATGGTGTCAGTACAATTTGGCAGCTTCCCTCTGATAAAGACTCAAGATGGAGTAGTACCCGTCCCTAGAGCAAAGATGGAGGTTTTTAACCTTCCACCTTCCCGAGACCAAACAGCTGGTCTAGTGCCCCTAACTACATCACGGAGGGAGATCATGTGGGTCCATCCAGACTTGGTACCTGAGGTGTCTCAGTTCGCACCTCCCGCCACCAGCAAGAAGAAGAATTGGAAAGTCAAATCATGTCACACGATCTCGACAGAGGTCGAAGAAGCTACTGCTGTTGTTACCCGCTCCGGCACACAAACCCAACCTCTACCGGGTAGCTCAGCTAAAGACCCTCAGCCGACAACCGCTGATGCTCTAGGACCTTCGCAGCTTCGACGGCCGACAAGCCTAGGCCGAAGGAGACTCGCTTCGACAAATCGCTCCGAAGAAAGACGCCTCATGGGCTAGAGAAGTCCTACAACTTTGACATCTTGGCCCAATTGGCCAACACACTGGCCCAATTATCACTGTATGAGCTCTTGTGGCTCTCCAAGGATGTTCATTTCGTACTAAGCGAGGCACTCCAGAATACCGACGCATATCTGGCACAGTCCAATCTCACTGGGGAGAGCTTGCCAATAGATCTCTAGGACAGCGCTTGCACGGGGTCAATGCCCAACATCGTATTCACTCCACAGGATATGCTTATAAAGACCAACCTGCACGATCGCCCCCTATATTATACTGGGTACATTAGCGATATCAAGGTCGATTGAATGCATATTGACCCCGAATCCTCCATAAGCATCATCCTGAAGATCCTGCTACATCATCTGCGTATCCCAATGTACCGTCTGATGCCGACAAGCACCGCCATCAGCAGTTTCAATTCGGGCAGAAGCTACCCGATCGGAAAGATTCGCCTAAAGTGCCAAATCCGCGACCTTCAGTCAGAAGTAACCTGTTATGTCATAGATACGGATACTTCCTACAATATTCTCCTGGGGCGTCCTTGGATACACGATTACATGATCGTGCCTTCCACACTGCACCAGTGCTTCAAGTACGTCGACAAGCACGCCTTGTGAGGACAGAATTTGCCGACATCGATCCTTTCAAAGGGGTCGAATCCTACTACTCAGATTCATGCTTGTACGAGAAATTAAAAAAGCATCTTGCCGAAGGAGATACTCAAGCTCAAACTGAGGCAGCAACTGGATCAGAAGAACCTTTGACGATCCACCTCCAAGCCCGCAAGCCTGGCATAACTGTGCCCCTTACAGCCACTCTGCGTAAGGACGTAATTAGCCTCTCTGTACAGGAAGAACAGTTGATTATCCGACTGCCAAGGTCTGGCCAAGCGCCAAGACCCACGACAGAGCCGCTGACAATCAGGCTGCCAAGAGTTAGCCAGCAACAAGCAGGGGAGCTCAATCCCTCTGACAAGCCGATGATAATTCGTCTTTCCAGGATGAATCGGCAACCGAGCACTAAGCCAGGGACTGCTAGCCAGCCAACAACTCCCCACTCGGCACCGAACACCAAGCCGGGGGTAGCTAGTACGCGAATAACTCTACGTTCTGCTCCACCCATGGAGCCCCTGATAATCAAGTTGCCCAAATCATCCTCTCAGTCTGCATTTACACAGGGGGTGACTGAAGAAGAATCAGTGCTGGCCAAGTACGTGGCTGCTTACACTGATGTTCCATCCGCAGATGATATAATCCTACTGGAAAAGATACCTTACTTCATCAATAAAGGGCTATCTTTGAATTATCTCGAGCTTAATAAGTTCTGTACAATGTATGCTATGGAACACAGTATAGGCACTCATCTGCACACACAAGTGACAAATGTCTATCCCGCGAACCAACTTACTCCAATGGAAGATGCTTACCGTATAATCGAGGGAGACGATCACCCAATCATCTTCGGCCGGAAGAACGATCCACAGCCCTTCAAGATAGAAAAAGTTGAGCCTGAACCTGACGCCGGAAGATTGCCCCATTATCTGTATAGTTCCCAGTCCAAGTACCTTATGCAAAAATAAGGATATGATCTGGAAACTACACCATACTTAAACTACGATACCGAACGGCGGTTGCCCTTACAGTCACCGGCCCCTGCTGGGAAACAACGAGATTATTACAACAAAACCAGATGTGGGCTCGGTTATGTCATGCCTGCGACGACACCTGAAAGCTCAAACGAAGAATGTGACTGGCATTCACACTCAACCGGATCACCCACTTCCGATTCATATGTTCAGCATCGAAGACATACTCAGGACAGTCTGGTCCGTCAATATGGCATTTGCCGACGCCTACGAAGAAGATGAAGACATTCCTGAGCTTCTTGAGTTAGAGCCGTGGGCACAACAACTAGACGCGCAGTGGGAGAAGCAGTTCGAACAAAGAGAGCCTCCCACCGAGGATGAGGTTGTACAAGTCGATCTCGGTGATGAATCCTCTCCAAAACCCAACTTCGTCAGCAAGAATCTGACCGATGAAGAACAAGAATCACTACTACAACTCCTCACAGAATACATCGACGTGTTCGCCTGGAGCTACAAAGATATGCCAGGACTGACCCCCGAGATTGCACTTCACAAGCTCAATATCCGTTCGGACGCAAAACCAGTCAAGCAACAGCAACGCCGGTTCCGTCCTGACATCATGAATGCCATTGAAGTCGTGGTAAATAAACTGATAGCCAGTGGCTTCATCCGTGAGGAACAGCATTGTGACTGGGTCGCCAACATAGTACCAGTCCTCAAGAAGAGTGGAAAGATTTGAATCTGTATCAACTTTTGCAATCTGAATGAGGTATGTCCTAAGGACGAGTTCCCTCTCCCTATCACAGACATCATGATCGACAACACCTGCAGCTTTGAGCGTATGTCATTCATCGATGGTTTCTCGGGGTACAACCAAATCAAGATATCCCCTGACAACGAAAAGCATACATCATTCCAAACACCAATCGGCACATACTGCTACACAGTCATGCCTTTCGGTTTAAAGAATGCTGGCACCACCTATCAAAGAGCTATGAGCGTCATCTTTAGAAACTATTTGTGCAAGACAGTGGAATGCTACGTCGACGACATCACCGTTAAAAGCCGCTCTAAGGAAGATCATCTACATGACCTGAGGACAGTGTTCGACCTAATACGAGCACACAATTTGAAAATGAGTCCCACAAAATCCTTCTTGGGCGTATCCAGCGAAAAGTTCTTGGGTTTCATCATAACTTCCCAGGGTATCCACGTAGACCCTGAGAAAACGAAGGCAATCATGGAGATGGGTCCCTCGAGAATTCTTCGTGAACTCCGAGGCCTTCAAGGGAGGCTAGCCTACATCAGAAGGTTTATCTCTAACCTCTCTGGACGATGCCAGCCGTTCACCCACCTTATAAAGAAAGGCATTTCATTCGTTTGGGATGAAGTGTGCCAGCGCACCTTCGACAGCATCAAAGAATATCTGACGAACCCTCCAGTCCTGGTAGCCCCGATCGCTGGAAGACCATTCTTACTCTATGTACGAGCAATGGAACATTCTCTCGATGCTCTTCTAGCACAAAACAATGAGACAGGCCACGAATAAGCCATATATTACCTCAGCCGAATGATGATGGGTCCGGAGCACCGATATACTGCCGTAGAGAAAGAGTGCCTTGCCTTGGTTTTCGCCATTCAGAAGACACGACACACGTCACGGGACAGACCATCTATGTCATATCAAGAGTCAACCCCCTCAGGGTCCTCATGACTAAACCAGGTGCACTCATCTCTCGCCTCGCTACTTGGGCGATATTACTATCCCCCTACCACATGATCTTCGTACCGCAAAAGGCTGTTAAAGGTCAAGCTCCGGCAAACTTTTTAGCAGCTCATCCGGGTTCGGAGTCAACCAAAATAGACAAAGAGATTCCAGACGAGGTCGCTAATTCAAACATGGCCTCCCATGATCCTATATGGCGAATGTTCTTCGATGGTGCTTCTAGAACCGGGCCCAAGGGCAACATCATCGCTGGAGTCAGAATAGTACTAGTTTCTCCCACCGAGATGGTGATTAATCATGCTTATTTCCTCAAAAAGCCCTGTTCAAACAACATGGCCGAGTACAACGCCTTGGTCATTCGCCTCCGACTTGCAAAAGAGCTGGAGGTAGAGCACCTTGAAGCATACGGCAATTCGCAGTTAATCGTCAACTAGATCCGGGGCTCATACGAAGTTCGCCCTGAGGACATGATCCCCTACCACCAAATAGCAATCGACATCATTTCGTCCCTAGAGGGGTTCTTCATAGAGCACGTTCCCAGGCTCCAAAACATTGAGGCCGATGCCCTAGCAGGTCTTGCCGTTTCCTTAGCAATTCTCGATCATGCTCATCATCTGGTTGAAATCATAGGCCGTGAGGTAGTCTGTCCTAGGAATAATGTTCAGTATGCCGATAGTTACTCCGCTCTGACTATTGACGAAGCACCAGACTAGAGACAACCGTTCATTGACTTCGTGGTCTACGACATCCTGCCAGAGAATCCGAAGGAGGCCACTTCTATTAGAAGATGTTCCCTCAGATTCTTCTACGATACAGAGACGAAAATGCTATATCGGCGATCCTATAATGGATTACTACTTTGATGTCTATCAAATAAAAAAGCCGAAGAAGCCGTACGTAAAGCTCACGATGGCGTCTGTGGGGCCCATCAGCCTGGCCCAAAACTACCAGATCGCCTTCGCCGAATGGGCTACTACTGGCCCACGATGGTTGCAGACGCGATAGACTATGCAAGAAAATGCAAAGCCTGTCAAGTCCACGCAGATTTCATCCACCAGCCATCCAAGTTTCTACATCCGACAGTGGCATCCTGGCCATTCGAAGCATGGGGAATGGACATCATTGGTCTAATCACTCCGCTTTCGTCCCGAGGACATCGCTTCATACTCGCGATCACAGATTACTTCTCCAAATGGGAGGAGGCTATTCCGCTAGCAGAAGTGAAGACTTCAAACGTGACCAGCTGCCTCAAGCATCACATTATCTACCGCTTTGGACTGCCCCGAAGGATCTTCCACGACAACGGTCCGCAGTTCGCAAGCCACACCTTCTATCGGTTTTGCGACAAACATCGCATCCAGAATATTGCTTCAACACCATACAACCCACCGGCTAATGGTCTGGCTGAAGCATTCAACAAAACAATCATCAAACTTCTCAAGAAATTTGTGTCATCGAACAAACGTGACTGGAATAAAAAGCTTAGTGTATGCTTATGGGCGTATCGTACCACAGTACGGACTGCCACCGGAAACACCTCCTTTTTTCTGGTATATGGGAGTGAGGCAGTGCTCCCACTGGAGACTCAAATCCCTTCACTTCGTGTCGTTCTCACAAATCGATTGACGACATATGATAATCACCATCGCCGACTACAAGAGTTAGAGGCCCTAGATGAAAAGTACCTATTAGCTTAGCAACGAATCGAGCTGTACCAGGCACGTATCTCCGGAGCCTTCAACAAGAAGGTTAAAATCAGAACGTTCCAGGTGGGCGACCTCGTTCTGGCAGTTCGGAGGCCGATGGTTATGACTCACAAAACCGTCGGCAAGTTCCAGCCAAAGTGGAAAGGCCCGTTCATCATCGACGCTGTATTCTCCAATGGAGCTTACCGCCTCGTAAAACAAAATAGAGACATGCTCATATTTTTCATCAACGGCAAGATCCTAAAGAAATATTACGTCTGAAACGGCATCCTCAAAGGTGATGAGTTACGTACCCACTGGTACCGCTGAGCTCACATTCCGACTATAAATCTTCCAGAATGATGAGTTACGTAGCCGCTGGTACCGCTGAACTCATCTTCCACCTACAACTCTGCCAAAGTGGTGAGTTATATACTCTCTCGTACCGCTGAACTCACACCTCGACTACAAATCTTCTAGAATGATGAGTTACGTACCTGCTGGTACCGCTGAACTCACCTCTTACCTACAACTCTGCCAAAGTGATGAGTTTTGTACTCTCTCGTACCACTGAACTCACACCTCGACTACAAATCTGCCAAAGTGATGAGTTATGTACTCTTTCTGTACTCTCTCGTACCACTGAACTCACACCCCGACTACAAATCTGCCAAAGTAATGAGTCATGTACTCTCTCGTACCACTGAACTCATATACCGACTCTAAATCTCCTAGATTGTCGAGTTATGTACCTACAGGTACCACTGAACTTACATCCTGGCCACTACAGATAAATCTATATCGCATATTTTAGGTAGTAAGTCATGTCTGATTATACCTCTGAACTTTCTTCCTAAAAGAAGCTTCCCCCTTATGATCTAATACCCGCACTCTCAGTGCACAAAAAGGGTAATAGATCCATAAATTTTTCGAAACAACCACGTCGATGCTACCTCTGAGTTGTTTCCCTTCCATCAAAAACAAACCGCCCCTTTACATAGAACTTCCACGTCCTCATTACCTCTGAGTTGTTCTATATTCCCTTCATGGAGCCCCCTCCTGCCATGTCCTCATTACCTCTAAGTGGAAAGGCTCCATCGAAGAAACCCTCACATTTACCACGTCCTCATTACCTCTGAGTAAGTATGTTGGCTCATCCCTCGCTCGTATTATTATCCGTATCCAGAACCGGGATACGACAAGGATAATAAGAATAGAGCGAACGTATTATGTTCACTCGAAACCAGTTACATTAACATGACTACATCTCATGAGAGCAAGCCAGAAAAATTCTCTATCATTTCATTCAGATAAGAAGAAAAAGGTTACATTGATGTTCGAAAAAAGTAAAACACAAACTGCAGCTAAAGACGGACAGAAATATTAGGACGAAAGACGGACATTTATGAGAGCCTACGAATCCTAGTTGCTGGGGCACATATACCAATCCCTCAACCATTTTGTATATAAAGGATTTACTTGAGCAAAATCCTCGTCCGGAGTATGAAGGTCAGAACTCCCGGTACTACCACCGTCAGACTGGGGCTCCTCCTTTACAGCAATGGGCACCAGCTCTCCTTTCTGTTCCTCCGTTGTTGGTATAACCTCCTCCTTAATAAACGATAACTTTTGTTCGAAAGGAGGCAGCATCTCTTCCTTCGTGACGATCTCAGCCTTCAGCAGGGATGCTGCAAGAATCGAAAAAAAATACAAAAGATACAAAGTCAGGAGACGGCCAGAGAACATTTAGAGTTCATATGGCCCTGACTAAACGAGTCCTCATGCGGTTAGGTGTTTACAAAGTACATGCGGCTCGGGTTAGACGAGTCCACATGTGGCTCTGTTTAGATGGGTTTGTACGCGGTTCTGCTTTGTGAAACGCTATGCGGCTCAGTCCATTTGGAACTCATGCGATTCAATTCAGAGGGACTCCATGCGGTTCAACTCTAAAGGTACCTATACGGCCATAGTAACAATTCCCATGCGGTTCAAACAAAGGGCATACCCCATGCGGCTCGGACATGGAGCATACCCCATGCATCTCAAACATGGAGCATACCCCATGCCGTTCGGACATGAGACGTATATGCAGCACACATGAAGATGTAGGCTCGCGTATAGAGCATGCAACGTAGCCACAACAGTTAGGGTGTCAAGCTCATGCAATATCCTTACCATCAATGGTGGGGTGGACGTCGGGGTGAACTACGGGCAAGTCGACTGGCGGAGGAGCTGCCACATTCGTCGCCGCAGACGAAAAAGAAGCAGCTTTCTTACCCTTCGCCGCCGCAGCTGACGAAGACGCTGCCATTTCACCCTTCGCCGCAATAGTTTTCTTGGGAGCCATTGGTGATCGAAGGAGAGGATGACATTTAGGACAGGAAGGGCTCGAATTGAAGGAGAAAGTAAAAAATTTTCTTCTCCTAGATTCTCCTATTTATAGGCGGACAAAGGAAGGGGGGCACGTGGACCGATGGAAGAGCTTTGGATTGTGTGCTGAACCGACTCATAGGATTTCGGCCCCTCTCATAAAGGAGATTCATTCCAGAAAAGAAGATCTAAATATTTAATGAGCCGGCTCTTGGGACTCCCCCCAAAGACGGCTCAAAATCAAAAAAGCAATTAATGACACCCACGTGGCAGAGAGAAGCCTATGCGGCCAGACAGCCTATGCGGCCACACAGCTTATGCGGCCAGACAGTCCATGCGACTCGAACATCCATGCGGCTAGGAAGTCCATGCAGACAGAACAAACCTATGCGACCATGCTTCTTATTCAAAGTATTTCAATTTTGCAAATTGAAAACTTTGAAGGGGGTCTTGTAGAAGCTTGGAAAAGAACAAAAACGTCCATGCGGCTCAACCAAGAGAGAGTCTCATGCGGTTCAGAACTTCATGTGACTCGAGAGGTTCATACGGCTCAAATAACACCCAATATAGCTATACGGCTTGAGTAAAAGCCACATGGCTTTATGCAACTCGTCCCCATAGCTAGAGGCCTTATTTAATATTCTGACACAACAAGGCAGTCCTGACATAAAGATGAAATTTACAGCTCTGACAGAAGGCTGTAATGATGACTCGACACAAATGTGCGATCTTTCTAGAGAAACAAAGAAAATCTCTACAGTTGGCACTATCCACCAACTCCAAGGACTCTCTATATGGCTACAACTCTTCATGCGGTACGAGTATGGAGACTCTCATGCGGTTCAGGCACAATGACTCTCATGCGGCTCGAGTATGGAGACGCTCATGCGGCTCGGTCATGACGACTCTTCATGCGGATCGGTCATGACGACGCTCATGCGGCTCGAGTATGATGATTCTCATGTTGTTCGAGTATGGAGACTCTCATATGGTCCAGGCACGACAACTCTCAAACGGTTTGAGTGTGATGACTCTCATGTGGCTCATGAGCATAACAGTTAGGATACGTGGCAGGACACGTGTCAAGAGCCGATTATATCTCAATAATTCAGATCTACTGCAATCAAAGTAATCTCTAGATTGGGTCAAATCCCAATAGTCATAACAAACAGTGGGGACACGTGGCAGAGAATGATTCAGATTTATTCGTTCAGATTTACGGTCATCAACAAATCATCATGATGCAGATTTGTTGCAATCAGCATTAATCTCATAGGATTCGGCACAATCTACATTAATGACCCAGATTTATTACATTCAAGATTAATGGCCCAGATAGATTAATCAAGAGGCCGCCGACGTTTTGAAGGGAGGCAATCATTGCGAACCCTAATGATCACCCTACTCCTATAAATAGCAAGGTGCCATTCCCTTGCAGAGAGCAGAGACAGACACATACAGAGAGAGAGCACTACAGAGACATCCAGAGATCTATCAACAGAGGGCGCAAGGGAGTCTCCCCACACGTCCAAGAGCATTTCTTCACGGAGCCAAGGCTACGTCTGATCGTCCAAGGAGTAAGGCAGAGCGGCCGTCGCTTTCCCGAGCCTCTATCGTCACCCCCAGAATCTAAGCTAAACAATTATACTTAGACTGCTGTACCTAGATTTTCGTCCCTAGGCTTTCTTTGTACGAGCGAGTTTGTATTGTGAAGTAAAAGTCCAGTCCTCCGATATAACTGTTCTGTTCTTTTATAATCAATGGCAAACACGTCCAATAAACTTTTCTCATAGCCAAGACACGGGATGGGATTGCCCATCATAGTTTGGCTATAACAAAACTGTTGTGCGAAGCGACTCGACAGATATGGCTCCAGATATGCCTTATTCTGGCTCCGGTACACCAGGTGCAAAGGATAAATGGATAACAACCAGCGAAAACCACCGACAGTTAACTCGTCCCTTTCGTCGACCTGGTCAACTAGCTCATCACCAGCTTCATGGCTACCGTAGAAAGGCGAAACCCTGCTAAAACTATAACTGTCCAAGCAGTTCAACGCCTGTCTACAGGAAGGAACACCGTCATGAGACCACTTCTTCTTATGGTAGTTGCACAAAATTGTGTCCCCCTCCTCGTGACCGTCTACGGTGGCAGAGGCAATCAAACCATTATGATGCAATGCCAACCAGGCCATCAAATAATAGTAGGGCAGCTTCGCTCGAGGAAACTCGATGGTACACCCACGATAGTCTATGACCTTTTCTTTGAGGTCCCGTAGGCCTCGAAGAATGTTGTAAACCATGACCGAAAGCAGCGTAAGAGAATGACCAAAAGCCAACCTCACGACCATCATGATAAGTTTCCTACTCAGTTGCTCCACAAAGCTTGAGCCTCCAGGCACTACAGCCTTCCTCAGCCACATCATCAGTACGACAGCTAGCGTCGCTTTCGGACTTACGGGAGTTAAATTTTGGTAAAAACAACTACAGACATTATAGTTGGGTCTTCCCTCAGCATCCAGTGAGGGAGCCCGCATCTTGGCGTTCGCCTCCATCTCCTCCACCTCAGTGCTGGTATATGCCCTACGAGAGGAAAGACGAACAGGTCTGCATTTTGACGGATCATTGCCAAAGAAATACTTCCTCCACGCATTAAAGTGAGGCTTACCCTTTGTAGAGTCCTGGAGTAAACAAACTAGATGGTGGCAAAGTAGCTCCTTATATACTGCAATCATCTTCGGGTACTTGCTTTCCAACCCCACGAGCTCATCGGGAGTAGGACAATACTCCTTGTGTGGGTGCTCACCCCAAGGCAGCTTCGAGATGGCAAACATCTCATGGAGAGTTAATCCCGTCTCCCTACATGGCAGAAAGAAAGTCCCGGTATGGTGACTGAACAACTCCAGCAAAGCTAGAAACAAGGACTGGCTGATGGGGATTCCATACTCAGTACCCTTTATGGCATGGCGAAGGATAGTGCCACTCAGATCCTCCTTAAAAGTGCTCAATGTCTACTGAATCAAGTCACCCCACTTTTTGTCAGAGTGAACCCAGCCTTCGACCCGTAAGCACCCTCGGATATGTATAACCGGCCGCCATAAGTCTATTTGCAAAAATGGAAGCACCAAATGGATGCACATCCGCAGGGATATCACTAAACCTACGACGGGGGAATAGCAACTGCAAGGTAAACGATGAACCAACCCGAACGGGCGTAAAAGCGTTTCTTCTCTTGGAGCCCTTGTCTACCTTGATACGGCCTACGATTAGACACCCTGGCTAGGGGTCAGATCCACTTCAGACGCCAATCTTTCGACGAAACAGGAGAAAACAGACAGCGTAGGTGTCGGTCAGTCGCCAGAACATACAAGAGGAGGCCATTACTCTCAAAATACCAGGCCAATTTAAGTGTAAGGGGGTCCATCTCCTTCAGAGCCAACTGGTCACCAAAGAGAAATTAGGGCTTTAATATCCTCGTATCGGCATCAGAGAAGGTGTCAGCCTACCCTGATCTAGTATGAGACAAAAGTAGCCCAAACGCTGCTCTTGTATTTCATCTAGTCACCCCACCGGTTGATCTTCAGCAATCGACCTCCTAGCTGGCTCAATGAGCTCCTGTTAGACGTTTGTCCTAGTGCACAGACAGAGAAGTCGTAAATAATATCATTCTGGAAGGTGGTCATGAAAACTACAAAAAAGCAAGAAACATGAGTCCAAGATTTGTTTTTGAATAAAACAAAGCATTCGCGCAGGTACTACCAGATAGCATTGTGCTTCAGTAAGTTATCTTTCGTGCAGTTACTACCATGTAGCATTATGCTTCAACAAGTTAGCTTTCGAGAAGATACTACCCAGTAGAGCTGCATTTTAACGGTGGAGCATCCGCGCAGGCACTCCATCCTGCACGTCAGCAAAAACCTTAGCATATCTTACAGTTGTTACTTTGTTAAAAGCAACAACCATATGCATCGGTTGAACAAAGCTTCAGCACATCTACAAATACTCATCCAAAGAACGTGTGTCCACGCACATTAGCAAGAAATGGTTCAGCATATCTATGAGACGATACTCCAAGTAGTAACCGCTCATGTGCATCAGCAGAGCAAGAGATCAAAGTTTGTTACCAACGACAGGCGGTCGTACGTCGCTATGAACTACACGTTCGGTAAGTCATCAAGATCACCGGCCTTGGAAGCAGGCCGCTTTCCTTTAGCCTTCTTGGAGCTCGCCGTAGGTGCTTTTGGGGTTCTTAATTTCTTGGAAGCCATGGCGGGAAAAGTTAGGATTTTAAAAGAGGAGAAAGAATCTGACAAAAAGCTTATGTGGGAAGGTAGGTGAAAGCAAGGCATTTAATGCCGAAGCCTAAGCCTGACGACAGCCTGTCAGTAGGCACGCCAAGCATTCACTTAAAAGTGACACGTGTCGTGCTTCTGTTCAAAGTATTCCAAGCTTGACTCAAGTTCGAAACGTTTTGAAGCGGGTCTTGTAGAAGCATAAAAATGTGCAGACATATCAAAAGTGTACATAGTGTTCTCGCTACACAAAGCTTCACAAAAGCACAAATACCAAAAAGCACAGACAGAAGATCAGAAACTACATTTCATAAAGAGTTTGTTATTAAATCATGCCTAAAAGAATCTATTACAGATTCATCATGATTACACGAAAAGAGCTTCTTTTAAATCATGCTTATAAGGATCTATTACAGATTCGTCATGAAAATAACTAAAGCATCTAGAGATTTACAAGAGGGTTAATCTTTACAGGCGCCATACAAAAGGGTTAATCTTCACAGATGCACAGCCCCTCAGATACGCAAAGCTGTCAGAGCGAGCCACTTCCTGAAGCAGCAATTACCCTGAGCAAGAAGTCAGTCCCCAGCACAGGCCGTGCCACCACCATTAAGCCTGGCAGAGCACAACCTGTGGCTCTTCGGATTGGCAACCAATCCAAATCCAAAAGCTTGGATCTCGAAGACCTCCAAGATATTGTTCAGGTTCGAACTCCTTATGTTGAACATTCAAGTGCATCTCGAAACCCAGTAGTCGTTCTTCAACAATGATATAGCTTTTTGGAATGAAGGGATCCACAACCAACAGCCAACTTGGGCAAGGCCAACGGCCATTCGAAGCTAAGTCAATATCGAGCATGAAGGCGAGAATGTTAAGAGATAGAAGACACAACCCTTCAGAAAAGCTTCCCTTTATATATGGTGAGTGTGGTACAACCCACATGCCACGTGGCCGTCGGTCAAAGGTGCCCGATTTATTGGATGAACCTGAAACTCAGTATAATAAACCTCATTAAATAGGTTCATTTTATTGAGTCATAGGCAACATACTTCTGAATTCCCCAAATGACAGTGATAATTAAAGAAGAGGACGACCGACTCGTCCATCAAGAAGAGCAGTCATTAATTGCTCTTAAAGATTTTGACAGAAATTGCTTCCTTCGATTCAAAAGCACATCCTCCTCACTATGCCCTCGCTTCAATTCAGAAGCGCAGCTAGCTCACTCCATCACACAGCGCCCTCGCTTCAATTTAGACGTGCAGTGGCTCTTCCGTCTTCAAGACCAAGTCTACTTATCGCCCAAAAGTGCAGTAGATCCCTTATCTTCGAAACCAAGACCACTCGTCGCCCTAAAGCACGGTAATTCTGTCGCCTGAAGAACAGTCTACTCATCGCCCTAAAGTACAGTAATTCAGTCCCCTGAAGCATAGTCTACTCGTTTCCCTAAAGTACAGTGACTCTGTGGCCTGAAGCAAAGTCTTCTCGTCGCCTTAAAGCACAGTGACTCCATCGTCTAAAGCACAGTCTACTTGTCACCCTAAAGCACAGTAACTCTATTGCCTGAAGTACAGTCCACTCATCGTCCTAAAGTACAGTGACTCTGTTTCCTGAAGCACAGTCCACTCGTAGCCCTAAAAGCGCAGTTACTCCATCGCCTAAAGCATAAGCCCGCTTGTTGCCCAAAAGCGCTGTGGCATCAAAGCTCCGTCAAAAGTGCTGCTCGCATAGTAGCACAGCCCTACCAAGTGACATGGTTCTACGCTGCCAGATGGTTGTGTATATCTTTTCGGGATACCACCCTATCAATTTGTTTAAACCACTTCTCTTAACATAAGACATAATTTGATTCTGTTGATAAAAGTAATATATTATCGATTTGTTTAAACCACAGATAAGGACGGAGTAGTTCTTACGGACGAGACCCATATCCAACTAGTTTGTATAAACCAATGGCCCTCTAAGATAAGACAAAATCCAACTTTGGAGATAGGAGTAGAATTTGCTTAGGTTTATCTGATCGACAAATAAGTACACGCCATGTGTTATTTATTCAGCTAAGAGGATCCCCATGCCTGCCACGTGTCAGCGCAATAGTAGTCCTCACTATGACTTCCTCAAGATTCTTTCTTGTCTTCTCGTACAGCATATCTGCACAATCCTTATGCACATCGCATATGTGCTCCCCTATAAATAGAAGGAGTTTTTCTTCGATAAAGAGGCTTCAAAATATTCAACTTCGACATCCTCTTGATTGGTAACCCTAGAGTTTCAATCACTAACACCAGAAAGCCAAAGCAAGTTTAACTCATCGTCAAATCGTCAATGGAGTAAAGGAGCCGCTGTACATCGCATATGTGCTCGATCTCCACCTTCACACTTTTCCAAAAAATTTGTACTTAGATCTCATGTTTAGGAATCGATTGTACTCTTTTTACGTTTAAAATACAAAAAGTTTAATACCGCATATCACCCTCAGACGGATGGACGGTCAGAGAGGACTATTTAGACTCTCGAAGATATGCTTCTTACCTGTGTGCTAGATTTTGGGGGGTCTTGTGAGGACCATCTATATTTGGTAGAGTTTGATTACAACAATAACTACCAGGCCAGTATAAAGAAGTCACCATTTGAGGCTCTATACGGTCGGAGGTGTCACACTTCCTTATCTTGGGATGATATTGGTGAGAGAGCTTTGCTTGGCCCGGAGATGATTGTGGATGCAACAGAAAAGGTCAAGCTGATTAAAGATAAACTTCGGGTGGCGCAAAAAATACAGCAGTATTGGGTTGATAGCTACAGGAGACCTTTAGAGTTTGAGGTATAGTTTAGATTTTGATGTTTGTGTTTGATTGTGGTTGTTTGTTATAGATTAAGTTTTAAGGCTTTGTTTTGTGATAGGTTGCTGATTTGGTATTCTTGAGGATTTCTCCGATACAGGGTACGATTCGCTTTGGTGGAGGCGGGAAGCTTAGTCTGCAATACATTAGACCTTTCAGTATCCTTGAAAGGGTTGGTGTGGCGGCCTAATGTCTAGACTTATCGCCTGTATTAGAGAGATTTCATTACGTGTTCCATATGTCACAACTAAGATGGTACGTGGTGGATCCTAGTCACGTTCTGGACTACTCCAAGATTTAGTTGGGCCCGGCTCTCAGCTATCTAGCACAGCTAGTAGAGATTCTGGATCATCGAAAGAAGGTGCCTTGGAACCAGGTTATTCCTTTGGTTTGCATTACATAGAGGCATGAGTCAACCTAGGAGAGGGAGGACGACATGCACAAGCGGTACCCTTATCTCTTCGAGCCTTAAGGTATCGATATTCTTTTGTTCTGATTGTTTTCCTGTGACAGTTTCGTCTTTTAATTTTTAGGACAATTATTTTAAGAGGGATAGACTTGTCACTACCACTTTTTCAAATAAAAATATTTTTTTTATTTCATATTATATAATATTGTGCATATTTAATTGTTCATATTGTGTTAGTTATTATGGTTAGTAGCTAGCCTATTTGTTAGACATGTTAGTGAGCCAATTAGTCTATACATGCCACTGGAGCCCAATAGTTAGTTGTCATGACCCGCACCCTAGAGTAAGGGCACTAGGCGTGGGTACGTCCAGCCTACGCCGCAGTGTCGACGGTAGAACGTTGTCCTAGGTCAAAACATCTAACAATACAAATTCTAAGCAGTTTATACTCCCCGAATGGGGTGACATAGCAGAATATAAACTCAATCACAACTAAGGAAGAAGAAGCACGATATGATATAGAACTCAAAGAAATACAGATGATCAGAAAGTCTAAGATAACATCTCAGCAATATCCAGAAATATATGGTCTCAGCTACTGAATATGAAAGAATTTATACAACTCAGATCTCACAGACAGAAATAAGTCTAGCTAAAACAGTCTCAAGACAACATAAATAATATAAGGCCTAACTATGCTAGTCTAGGCACTAGGGGTAATATCCTCAGCTAGAGCTGGGTCCTCCTGAGAGTCCAGCTCGCAAGTGTCGTCTAGGGCTGCCCCGTAGAAGGTATCCACACAGGCCTCATCCTCGTCCTCTGTAATATTTTTAACAGGTCCAGTCGGGACAGGAGCGAGCATAATACATCTTAACAGTTCATAGCAGGTTAGAAAATATAATCATGCAGTAAAGTAAGATACAGGTACTAAAGAAAATGTAGTATGTAAACAGAGAGAGAACTGTAATAGAAATAGCTACTATAAATAGAGACTAACAGTAGCTAGTGAGTCAGAGTACAATATAGACATGTAAATGGTATATAATGATTCTGATGAGACACTATAGAATAATTCTGATGAGATACTACTTGGGTATTATTTACATGTCTACTTCTACTCCCCCGTACCCCCAATCAATACACAAGGATCCAACCAGGTTATGTAATGATTCCATGCAATGGCCCCCGAAGGGTGATACATGGATGTCCCATAAATAGGGATTCTAGGAAACCCAATAAATGGGATAAGGATTCAAGGAAGACTCTGTGATCATGAGAGTACATGTCACAAGTGATCAATGAACCAATGAAGCATAGTGATACACCATGTAAGTGAAACGCACAGAACATGAAGTACTCGATGCTCCCTGAAGGGATAACATCTCAAGAAGGGATCTATATAGTACCAATCCATGTGACCAATGTGACAGTATCAAGTAAAGTAATTTAAAGCAGGAAAATAATTCTAAGCACGATATGAAATAATCAGAGAATGTACTCGCCTGGTATCTGAGTGTCCTGATGAAATGTACTGTCCGAGGAGTGGTGTCTGGCTCCTAATCAGAACAGCACAAGTCACAAGAAGTCTAAAATGATAACAAGATGCAATCAATGCATTCTAAATGAATCTAGGTCAATCTAGGCCAAAGTCAACTCTTGGTCAACTCTGGTCAACCCTAGAAGTCAAACCTAGGTCAACTATGGTCAAACTAGGTCCAACAAGTCTAAACTAGGTCAAACAAGTCATTCTAGGTCTAACTAGTCCATACTAGTCTAAACAAGGCTAAACTAGCCTATGCTAGCACCATAACTCAAGCCAAGTCACCACAAGCCATTACACACCATAGGGTAACCATATACACATATATATATAGATACAAACACATATATGTGATACCATTACACCATACATTATATAGATATATATATACATTACACTCACATACTTATATTATATATATACATATATCAATACATATCACTAATTATAATACACATATATTACACATATGCATAGATGTTCACATATATACATAATGTATTACATATATAAGGCTATAAGGCTACCTAAAAAAAAATATACATAATACATTACATCTATAAGGCTACCTACATACTTATATGCATTCCCTAATACCTATAGACACGTATATATATATATATATATATATATATATATATATATATATATATATATATATATATATATGGATAGAGAGGAATAGAAAGAAGAGTGAGAGAGGGGTGTCAAGTGTGTGTGCATGAGTGAGAGGGTGAAAGTGATTTGTGTGTGTGAAGCTTGTGTGTGTGTGAGAGAAGAGAGTGCAAAACCGTGTGTGACTGAACATTGGGTGCACAATGTCATTAGGAACAATGATGCAGGAAAATATGTAATAGGCAGTGAGTGTTAACAGTAAATAGAGGAAACTGGAAATCAGTGAACCCAGTCCCACAGTTCAGTATTAACAGTTCAGTTTAGGAAAATAGGAAGGAAAGGAAAATAGTTCATGAACATGTCAGTTCAGCTATTAGGTAGTAGAAGGAAAGGAAAGGAAAGAAATCAATGCACAATACCACACAGTCCAGTTTTGACAGTTTTCAGGTCATACAATTCAAAACCCCATTTTGAAGTCGATTTACAACCAAATAACCCAAAAATCAAACCATAGTTAGACTACATATAGGAGAACCATATTAGGGACTAAAACATGTAACTAACAGTATTAATTTAAATTAAAACAGTTGCCAAAGTTCATATCAAAAACCTGGAAAATATAGGAAATGCATATGTTTCAAAGATTTAGGTAAATGCTAAAAAGGATTTGAAATTAAACTAAAATGCAAAACTAAGGGTTGGCATTGAAAATATATTATGTAAGTGTGTCCCAGGGTCCAACACGTGTCCACCATTATGACACAATCGTGTCCAAAATCGACAGAAACCCAAAAATAGCACTGGATACTAAATTTCCAGTGCAGCCTCGTGCACAAGTGCACGCGTGTCGTGCACTCGACACAGTGCAGGCCAATCGTCGTGCTCGTACACAAGGATATGCCTAGGGTAGGTCCTTGTGTCCATCACCCTGATTTGTGTCCTAGTACGTCGTGTCCAGAGTTATCAACCCGTATTAGTGGCCGAGTGTGTGCGTGTGTGTGTAAAACTAATGCAATGGTGATTCCTCTTTCAACATGCCACATGGTAATCTAAAACTTGACACGTGGCATGTCAGTCAGTACCCCATGGTGTGTGTCAAGTTTCATGTCCGCTTGTCGCGTGTCGTGTCCGGTACAGCCCCCGAACAGCAGGACAATGCAGTCCGTGCGCGCGTGGCGTGTCCAAGTATCAAAACCGATACGACATAAGGCCAAATCCACCTCAGTCAATAAGAAACATGTAAGAAACACTAAAACATGATTTCCTAATCAGAAACTTTCACAAATTAAAATCAAAATGCCCATTGGGGCATTTCATCAAATACTCTAACACATGGACTGATACGTGTCCAAATAGGATACGAAATAGACACGAAACCTAGGTCTAGGCATACCTACAGTTAGGGTAGACCTAGGGCTTTCCAAATATACAAAGAAACTAGAATTTTAATGGTGTTTATAGAGATTTACCAATTGGTATCAAAATGTAAGAAAAGCTTCCAATAGAGGGGTTTCTCCTTACTAGCAAACTGTTTGCCACTGATTATAAAAGTACAGAACATTTTATATAGGAGGACTGAACTTAGACTCACAATACAAACTCGCTTGCACAAAGAAAACCTAGGGACAAAAACCTAGGTACAGCAATCTAAGTACAATTATTTATTTTAGATTCTTGAGGGTGACGATAGAGGCTCGAAAAAGCGACGACAGCTCTGCCTTACTCCTTGGACAATCGGGTGCAGCCTTGGCTCTGTAGAAGAACTGCTTTACGTTGATGAAGAAATGCTCTCCTTTTGATCTCTGTATTTTCTCTCTCTGACTCTTTTGATTCGAGGGGGTGTGTGCTCTGCTCTTTTTTGTAAGAGAATGGCACCTTGCTATTTATAAGAGTGAGGGACATCATTAGGGTTTGCAATGATTACCCATTCTCAATAGTCGACAGCTAGGGATCAATGAATCTGGACCGCTCATCTTGAATATAATAGATCTTGAGCAAATAATGTGATTGCATCAAATCTCTGTGGGTTTGCTTGATCGCAAATGATCTGATTTGATCCCAATAATTATGAGGATGGCACTAAACCTGGTTGTTAGGATTTGTTGATGAATTTTGATCGATTTGATGCCACGTGTCCCACTATCATTAGGCTGCTAGCTGTAGGGACGCTGGCAAAACTAATCTTCTGCCACGTATCTTAACCGCGAGCCACTTAGGAAATCTGAGCCGCATGAGGATTGCTCCCCACTTAGCCGCATAAGGCTGGCCATGTGTCAAGGCTGCTTGGGAGTGGTCTCTGAACATTTGACCCGCATGGAGATGATCTGAGCCGTCTGAGCGTAGGCGACCGCATGATGAGTGGCTTCTCAGTGAGCCGCATGAAGATAGTCCTCGTGAGCCGTATGGGGTAGCCTCTTCCTAAGCCATATGGGGTGGCCTCTGTCTGAGCCGTATGCGAATGTCCACGTGTCAAGGCCGTATAAAGGTCTTTTGCGGTTTGATGTATTGTCTCAGAGATTTCCTTCGTTTCCCTAGGAGTCTGCCATTATGATAGAGTCATTATTGCACCTTTATGTCAGAGCTATCATTTGTCAGAGCTGTCAGCCGTCAAGGTATTAAATGCGATAAAAGACAAAGGTAAGAGCTGTTGAAGGCCACGTGGCTCCTCTCTGGGCCGCATGGAACTACTCGAGCCACATAGATGCTTGAGCCGCATGGATCCTAAGCCGCATGAGCTCTCTGAGCCGTATGGGGCTCCTTGGCCGTATGGATCTTTCTTTATTCTTTTCCAGGCTTCTACAAGACCCCCTTCAAAGTTTTCAATTTACAAGATTGAAATACTTTGAATAAGAAGCATAGCTATGTATAAACTCTTCTGGCCGCATATGATGTCCTGGCCGCATGGTTGTCCCAGCCGCATGGCCTCCTCAGCCGCATTGGCCAACCGGCCGCATGGACTTTCTGGCCACATAGGCTGTCTGGCCGCATGAGCTCCTTGTCACGTGTGCATGTCTTTAATTGCCTTTAATTCGTTTTAGCACCGTCTTTTGGGAAAATCCCAAGGGTCGGCTCACTAAATCTTTGGATTTTATGCCCTGGGTGAATCTCCTTTATGAGAGAGGTGGCAAAATCCGAGGAGTCGATTTTGTTTTACCTGAAGCGGTTATTAGTTTACGTGTCCCCCCTCTTTTGTCCTCCTATAAATAAGAGAGATTAAGAGAAGAAACTTCTTTACTTTCTCCTCTAATTCAAACCTTCCCAACCCCGATTGTTATCCTCTTCTTCGTTCACCGATGACTCCCAAGAAGTCCGTTGCGGCGAAGAGTAAGAAGGCGGCGTCTTCGTCGACTACGACGGAGAAGGGCAAGAAAGCTGCTTCTACTTTGGCTGCGACCGCTCCTCCGCCAGCCGACGTGCCCGCAGCTCACCCTGACGTCCACCCCCTATTGCTGGTAAGGACGTTATGCGAGTTTAAAAACCCTAACTGCTATGGCTACGTCACATGCTTTATGCACGAGCCTTTATCTTTATGTGCGCCGCATGATCGTCTCATGGTCGAGCCGCGAGCCGTATGGGAATCGTTACTGTGGCCGTATACGCACTTCGCCAGCGGGGCCGTATAAGCTACGCTGAGCCGCATAGATTCACACGAATTTGTTTGTCACGTGATCCACATGAACTTATCCGAACTCTGAGGGCCCTATGAGAGTACTGCCGCATGAACCTTCGTTGGACGGAGCCGCATAAGTGTTTTTCTGAGTTTGAGCCGCATGAGGCTTCATTGAACCCGAGCCGCATAGGCTTGAGGACACTAGTCAGTTTTTCCTTAGCCATCTTTTTAACTTATTTCTTTTGTCTTCTTATCAGTAAATTTGCTAGTTAATGCTGCTGGAGAACCCCTGGTGGGTCGTGCCCAAACCGCTATGGGCTATAGGTACGACCATATAGTTAGGTATGTGGCAGACCAGTTACCTAGTTACGAGCCTCCGGCGAGATTGAATGCCCTCAAGAACCAGCCTTTCTATTTTCTCAAAGCTATGATGAACTCTGGGAAATTAGAAGGGGAATACTTGAAGCCTGCATTCTTCTTCGAAGACGCCTTGACTGTGAAGAATAGTCAAGTTTTGGATTTGTCAGAGAACTGGAGCTTTGTTTCTAACGGGATGGCGATTCGCATCCCCTAAATGGAGCGTCACTTTCCACTATCTTGGTTTAATATGCTCCCACTGGACCGAAAGATGGTAGAGTCTTTGACTCCTACCCAAAATGGGATATTTGTGGGAGACATCCATTACAACAACAGCATGAAGTCAGTGTGTGCGGGCAAGGTACATGCCAGCCGTTATGTAATGGGATTGGTCCCGAGCACTTTCTTAAATGTGCTGGGTCCCAATTTCACGTTTTCTGCAGCCGACAATTTCCTGAACCAACTTGCTCGGAAGGGTTCCTATTCCATTGGCCGGTTGACGCTCCCGAGTTGGATACACCCCATTCTCTCATGGATCAATCTGTCTATGTAAATCTCGCAAAAGTATGAGGCCTTTCTGTGTGAGATTGGTCTTTATCATGCTATTCGGGGCACCATCCATGGCTTGCCCATAAATAAGAGATTATTTATATCTCTGCTGGAGATGTATAACCGACGTACGGGAACCTTCTATACACCCGTAGGGGAAATGGGGCTTACACTCCATGAAATGCACGCGATTTCTAAGCTACCTTCGGGGGATGAAGCTTTTGAGGCATATACTCCTACGAATGAGGAGTTCGAGGAGTTGGAGGAACAGTATCCAGGCTTCGTGGCTATTTATCAAGAGATATTGTGCCACTATAGCACATGTTAGCAGATAGCCAAAAAGGACAGTAGCTCGGAAGGGAATGCTCCCCACACCAAGGACTGGATGCGCTATCTCTTCTCGATGGGTGCCTCAGGTCGAGTTACTTCTCGACGTCCTCAATCCCGGGAGGCGGTTCAAGCCTTGGTGTCGTCGGCCAAGAGGGCGGCCACCACTAGTGACAGATTTGGAAGTAAAACTGACTCTTTTGGTTATTTTTATCAGGATACCCAAGAGCTGTGAGAGAAGGCGCTCCTGGCGGGATTCTTGATGGTATGGCTACGGAATTGCGTAGTCTCGGGAGGAGTTGGTTCTATTGAGAGGATCAGTCATAATTTTATCCTTCCGGCTGTGAAGCTAGTTTTAGAAGACAAGCTAGCTCTCCTCCCGGCCATAGTGTGCAGCATACACCGTGGCCTCCACACTTTTACGTCTAAGGTCATCGCCCGCGATGTGACAAAATATTTTGAACGGACTGAGCTGCCCTATCATTATCTGATGGAGTGGCTGCTGATGCATTATCCGTCTTTGATGAGACCGAGCTCTGAAGACGGTGTAACTAACGACGACGCTTTTATCTTCCATTATCGTCATGAGACTTGGGAGTACGAGACCATGCGCGCTTGCCGAATGGCGCTGGCGATGGCAGATATGTAACATTTTCGTATCTGTCTCTCGTTTTACTACTGAGGAAATAGCGGCTGTACACCTCGACGGTATTGGGCCCCCTCAGATTTTGGACGGCCAGATGCTTCTGTGGCTGCGTAACATCCACCCCGCTCATCTGGTGTATCACAACCGCCATATTGTCTTCCTGGAGCCTTATCTGCCCAGCAGGTTTGCCCGATAGTTTGGATACAGCCAACTTTTTCTGGACAGTCCCAGCTCTTGTCTGGGTTTTGAAGGTAGCCTTCTTGACGGTATCACGGCCTGGCACTACTATGATACATTCCATACCCATACCATTTTCTCCGTCCTTGCTATTAAGGCGTCGGTAAAGATTTTATATATGGCAGCTTTGTACCATGTTATGGCGAATAAACTCCCTGTCGGTTTTAACCCGGGTGCCAGTTTTATTGTTGGTACTGGCCTGGATGAGAGGTCTCAGGGGGCCAAGACGAGGAAGGGGAAGAATAGAGTCGAAGTGCCAGATTCGGACTCCACTACTGTGGATGATGAGGGCGACGAGCTTGATGCAGATGACACTTCCCTTCCGGTGGCAGATATAGGGGCAGATCAGCCGCCTGTTTTGCTAGATGAGGTGGTTGCAGATCAGCCATCCGTTGTGCCTGGTCCTGTACAAAAGCATAGCAGGCAAATTTCTCCTGTTGGCGGTATTCCTCGCTCCCGAAAATTGGTTGCGACCAGACATCGCAAGCTAACTATAAAGGAAAGAGGCGAGGAAGTTGGCCCCGCATCGGAGGTAAACAAGCCACTACCATCTCTATTTAGTTCTTTCTTTCTTCTAGCTTTGATCTTAATCATTTTTCTTCCCTTTCGTAGGTGTCAGAAGAAGAGGAATGTCAGATTGCCGAGGTCGTGACTCGAGATGACGGAGGCTCTAGTGAGCCTGTCCCTGAAGTTGCTGAATTTTATCAAGATGATGTTGATCGAGTCGTATCTCCCTTCGAGGTGGCTGGGACAGAGCAGACAGCCGAATTTAACTTGGAGATCGCTGGTGAGGAGGCCATGCCAGCTGCGAACGAGCTGCATCCTCCTTGCTCCTCCCTTGGTAAGATAAGCCGAATCTTAACTTGTGAGCAGGCCTATCTGCTCTATCATCACATCCTTCTGGTCACGTCGATTGATTGCTGTTCTAGACATACAGGTCCTGCCTCTCCACGGCCGATGATGGACATTGTTGAGACAGACTCTGCCGAAGGGGCACTGGCGGAGAGGAGTGTACCCCCTTCCCTTCCGGCTCGTCTTGATGGGCCTCCCGCGGACTCGAGTTTGGCACGTCAGGTGGTGGGACAACCGGGGCAGGGGACATGGTCCTTGCATCCTCTTCTGCTCAGGCGGCTCCGAGAGTCGACCTCTCTGCCCTGCCAAGTGTCCAGGCTCTTCGGGTGGCGGAGGAAGAGTTAGCCGCTATCCGCGCATCGTTCTGCTCAGAATTTGTCCCCTTAGTGGCAAGTTCTAGCACAACTCCTTCGATGTTGCCGGCCACGCTTCCTTTGACGTCATCCTCTACAGAGGTCCTAGACGAAGCGTTATATGACGTGGTTGACAGTTTTTATCATCACTTGAAGAGGGGGATAGCGGCTGCTGTGGAAAGAGGGACCTCTTTCGTCTTGGCCCGACAATGCGCCCAGGGTCATATTGATATCCTTAAGACTCTTCCCAGTGGGGCAGGGGTAGCTGCGCTTCTGGAGGCAAAATTGCTGGAGACTGATCAGCTGGTAGCCCAGCTTCAGCTACTGCGGTAGGCTGATCTGTCTGCTGCTATAGATCAGAAACGTGGTTCCCTCATAGCTGTTGTAGAGAAGATAAGGGCTGATCGGGATAAGACCAGGCCGACCATACTGAAGGACCTCCGCGATCTGTCTGATCGATATGATCAATTGAGCCGCGAGAGTGAAGATGTTACGGCTCGGGAAGCGACTGCCTCCCGTGGGATCACTGACACACGGGAGCAGGTCCTTGAGCTTCATAGGAAGTTAGCTTTCCTGGAGTCTGAGCTAGAGGCTGCCCGTATCGAAAGGAGACTAATTATCCAGGAGGCTGATAGAGTTAATCGAGCTTCGGCTGACCTAGAAATTGCCCTGAAGAAGTTGGAGGATGACTGGCGGGCATATATGTACTTGGATGATACGGAGCAGTTGTCCCAGGAGGTTGAGCGCCGAGCTAGACATCGGCTTGAGCGGGGGACCACCTTGGTGAGAAACCGCCTCCTGGAATTATGTAATGCCGAACCATAGTCAGCCTTTTCTTCTTTTGTCTATGTTCTCCTTTTCTTTTCTTTTTGAGAGGGACGTGGTCCCAAAACATGTAAATGCTTTTTTGCTTTGAAATAAAGAGTATTTATCATTCTACCCTTTACCTGTACTGCTTGTTGTACCTGTGGTATTATGGTGGTATTTGCCCCATATGGGGGACTTGTATGTGGACCTGTTACCTTTGGCATACCTTGATTTTAGGTACGGATAACAAGTTTGATAGGGAATACCTAGAACAGTTCCACGGTAAGGTGGTCATGGACGTTCCTGGTAGCAGGAGAAAGAATGTCGTGGAGCAGCTGGGCTCCCGGGGCACGATGAGAAGTGATGGGCCTGGGCTGAGAAACTCAGCACAGGACATTTGTGGGCCTATTATCCTTGACGTACCCTAGGTTAGGATACGGATAATAGGATGAAAGGGAACCAACACATTTACTCAGAGGTAATGAGGACATGGCAAGCATGAGGGTTTTTTTTACCGCAGAATCTTCCTACTCAGAGGTAATGAGGACATGGTAGGAGTAGTCTCGACGGAGGGTATTTGTGGACCTACTATCCTTGGCGTACTCCGATTGTGGGTACGGATAATAAGTCAAAAGGAAATCAACATACTTACTCAGAGGTAATGAGGACATGGCTAGCATGAGGGTTTCTTCGACGGAGCCTTCCCACTCAGAGGTAATGAGGACATGGCAGGAGTGGGCTCAATGAAGGGGGGTACATAGAACGACTCAGAGGTAATAAGGACATGGAAGTTCTATGTAGAGGGGTGATTTATTTTGGGCGGAATTAAGACGACTCAAAGGTAACATCGACCCTTTTTGTGTACTCGGGTGCGGGTAGCGGATCATGAGGAAGGAGCTCTTTCAGGAAGAAAGTTCAGAGGTATGGTTATACATGACTTTTTCCCAAAATGAGTGACCAGGGATGTAAGTTCAGGGGTACCAGCGGGTACATAACTCGACAATCCAGGAATTTTGGAATCAAAGTGTAAGTTCAGAGGTACCAGAAGGTACATAACTCAATAATCTGAGGTTTTTTTGTGGAAGGAGGATGTGAGTTCAGCGGTACCAGAGGGTACATGACCCAGCAATCTGGAATTTTATGAATGTGAGTTCAGTGGTACCAGCGGGCACTTGACTCGATAACATAGAACATTATGAATATGAGTTCAGCGGCATCAGCGGGTACATGGCTCGATGATCTGGGATATTATGAATATGAGTTCAGCGGTACCAGCGGGTACATGACTCGGTAATTTGGAAAATGTCGTTTAGAGATAATATTTCTTCAGGAACTTGCCGTTGACGGGCAACATGAGCAAGTCTCCGTTTTGTTTTGCGAGGCGGTAAGCACCATTGGAGAATACGGCCTCAATGATAAACGAACCTTCCCATTTTGGGTAGAATTTGCTGGCAGTTTTGTGAGTCATGACCATCGACCTCCGGACTGCCAGAACGAGGTTGCCCACTTGGAATGTTCTGATTTTAACCTTCTTGTTGAAGGCTCCAGAGATGCGTGCTTGGTATAGCTCGATTCGTTGCTGAGCCAAGAGACATTTTTCATCTAAGGCCTCCAACTCTTGTAGCCGACGACGGTAGTTGTCGTCCATCGTCAATTGGTAAGTAAGGGCGACGCGGAGTGAGGGTATTTGAGTCTCCAACGGGAGGACTGCCTCACTCCCGTACACCAGAGAAAACGGCGTGTTCCCAGTGGCTGTTCAGACTGTAGTACGGTACGCCCATAAACATTCACCAGGCTTCTTGTTCCAGTTGTGTTTGTTGGAAGACACAAACTTCTTGAGAAGTTTGATGATCGTTTTGTTGAATGCTTCTGCCAAACCATTTGCTGTCGGATTGTATGGTGTCGAAGTAATATTCTGGATGTGATGCTTGTTGCAGAACCGATAGAAAGCATGGCTTACGAACTACGGACCATTATCGTGGATGATCCTTCGGGGCAGTCCAAAGCGATAGATGACATGATGCTTGAGGAAACTGATCACGTTTGAAGTCTTTACTTCTGCGAGCGAAACAGCTTCCGCCCATTTGGAGAAGTAATCAGTGATCGCAAGTATGAAGCGATTTCCTCGGGAGGAAGGTGGAGTAATCGGACCGATGATGTTCATTTCTCATGCTTCAAATGGCCAGGACGCCACCGTCGGATGTAGAAACTCAGATGGTTGGTGGATGAAGTTCGCGTGGACTTGGCAGGCTTTACACTTTCTTGCATAGTCTATCGCATCTGCTACCATCATGGGCCAGTAGTAGCCCATTCGGCGAAGACGGTCTTGCAATTTAGGGCCAGGCTGATGGGCCCCGCAGACACCGTCATGAGCTTCACGTACGGCTTCTTTGGCTTCTGCATTTGACAGACACCGAAGCAATAGTCCATCGTAGGATCGCCGATACATCATTTTCGTCTCTGTATCGTAGAAGAATCTGAGAGAACGCCTTCTGATGGAAGTGGCTTCCTTTGGGTTCTCGGGCAGGATGTCGTAGACTACGAAGACTATGAATGGTTGTCTCTAGTCTGGCATTTTGTCGATCGTTTGAGAGGAATAACTCGCCACAACTTAAACGTTGTTCTTAGGACAGACCAGTTCGTGGCCTATCACATCAACCGAATGATGAGTATGGTTCGGCACTGCTAGGGAAGCGGCAAGGCCTGCTAGGGCATCGGCTTCGATGTTTTGGAGTCTGGGAACATGTTCGATGAAGAATCCCTCAAATGACGAAATAATGTTGATCGCTATTTGGTGATAGGGGATCATGTCTTCATGGCGGACTTTGTACGAACCCCGGATCTGATTGACGATTAACTGCGAATCACCGTATGCTTCAAGATATTCTACCTCCAACTCTCTTCTAAGTTGGAGACCAATGACCAAAGCGTTATACTTGCCCACATTGTTAGAGCAGGGCTCCGTGAGGGAGTAAGCACGATTGATCACTAGTCCGGAAGGAGAAATCAACACCACCCCAACTCCAACGACGATGCTGCCCTTGGGTCCAGTTCTCGAAGCACCGTCGAAGAACATTCGCCATATATCATCGTGGGAGGCCACATGTGAGTCGGCGACCTCATCTGGGATTTTTTCATATATTTTGGACGACTCTGAGCCTCGATGGGATGGTAAAAAGTCTGCCAGAGCTTGACCTTTAACAGCCTTTTGCGGGACGAAGACCATATGATAAGGAGACAGTAATATTGCCCATGTGGCGAGGCGGGAGCTGAGTGCCCCTGGTTTAGTCATGAGGACCCTGAGGGGGTTGACTCGTGATATCACGTGTAGGGTTGCCCTGTGACATAGTGTCGCATCTTTTGAATGGCGAACACCAGGGCGAGGCATTCCTTTTCCACAGCAGTATATCTGTGCTCTGGCCCGATCATCATTCGGCTGAGGTAATATATAGCTTGTTCATGGCCTTCATCGTTGTTTTGTGCCAGCAGAGCACCGAGGGAATGCTCTATTGCTCGTACATATAACAAGAATGGTTTTCCAGCAACAGGGGCCACCAGGACTAGTGGCTTCGATAAATATTCTTTGATGCTGTCGAAGGCACTTTGGCATTCTTCATCCCATACGAACGAGACACCTTTCTTCATGAGATGGGTGAATGGCCGACATCGCCCGGAGAGGTTAGAAATGAACCTCCTGATGTAAGCTAGCCTTCCTTGAAGGCCTCTGAGTTCGCAGAGATTTCTCGGGGGACCCATCTCCATAAGTGCCTTCGTTTTCTCTGGGTCTACATGAATTCCCTGGGAAGTAATAATAAAATCTAGGAATTTTTTGCTGGATACGCCCAAGAAGGATTTTATGGGATTTATTTTCAGGTTGTGTGCTCGCATCATGTCGAACATTGTCCTCAAATCATGTAGGTGGTCTCCCTTATAGCGACTCTTGACGGCGATGTCATCAACATAGCACTCCACAGTCTTGCGTAAGTGGTCTCTGAAGATGATACTCATGGCTCTTTGATATGTGGCGCCAGCATTTTTTAAACCAAAAGGCATGACTGTGTAGCAATATGTGCCAATCGGTGTTCGGAATGATGTGTACTTTTCATCGTCAGGAGACATATTGATTTGGTTGTACCCCGAGTAACCATCCATGAATGACATGCGTTCGAAGCCGCATGTGTTGTCGATTATGATGTCTGTGATAGGGAGGGGAAATTCATCTTTGGAATATGCCTCGTTCAGATTGCGGAAGTCGATACAGATTCGAATCTTCCCATTCTTCTTGAGGATCGGTACTATATTGGCGACCCAGTCAGGATGTTGTTCCTCACAAATGAAGCCACTGGCTATCAGTTTGTTGACTTTGGCTTCGATCGCATCCATGATGCCCGGGCGGAAGCGTCGCTGCTGTTGTTTGACCGGCTTTGCATCTGGCTAAATGTTGAGCTTGTGAAGGGCAACCTCGGGGTTTAGTCCTGGCATGTCTTCGTAGCTCCAGGCGAACACATCAATATATTCTTTGACAAGTTCCAGCAGCGATTCTCGCTCTTCGTTTATTAGGCTTTTACTGACGAAGATTGATTTTGGAGAAGATTCGCTGCTGAGGTCGACATGTATAACCTCATCTTCAGAAGAAGGTTCTCTCTGTTCGAACCGCTTTTCCCATTATGCATCCAGTTGTTGGGCCCAGGACTCTAACTCGAGGATTTCAGGAATGTCTTTATCTTCTTCGTAAGCGTCGGTGAATGCCATATTGACTGACAGGACTTGTCTGAATACGTCTCCGATGCTGATATCCGACTCAGAAGTTGGTGACCAGGTTGAATGTGAATGCCAGTGGCATGCCTCATCTGAGCTTTCAGGGGTCGTTGTGGGTGTGACATATCCTAATCCACATCGGGTCTTGCTGTAGTAGTCCCGTGGTTTGCCAGCCGGGACTGGTGGCTTGAAAGGTAATCGTCGACCGGTGCTGTAGTTCAAGCCTGGCGTAGTCTCCAGATCATATCCCTATTTTTGCATGAGGTATTTGGATTGGAGGCTATAAAGATACAGAGGCAATCTTCCGGCATCTGATTCGGGATCGACCTTCTCTATGGTGAAGGGCTGTGGGTCGTCCTTCCGGCCGAAGATGATTGGATGGTCCCCTCCCTCAATTATGCGGTAAGCGTCTTCCACTGGAGTAAGTTGGTTTGCGGTGTAAACATTTGTCACATGTGTGTGTAGGTGAGTGCCTATACCGTGTTCCATAGCATACATTGTACAAAGCTTATTAAGCTCGAGGTAGTTCAAAGATAGCCCTTTATTGATAAAGTAAGGTATCTTTTCTAGCGAGATTACATCATCTGCGAAGGAAACATCAGTGTGGGCAGCCACATACTTGGCCAATTCTAGTTTTTTCTTGGTCGCCTCCTATATAAATGAAGACTGAGAGAATGACCTGGGCAGCTTGATCATCAGGGGTTCTATTGGTGGAGCCGAACGTGGAGTTGTTGGCAAACTAGCAACCCCCAGTTTGGTACTCGATGCTGAACAGGGAGTTGTCGGTTCGCAAGAATCCCCAGACTTTGCATTGGGATAACGATTCTTCTTGGGAAGATGTATCGTCATTGGCTTGTCAGAGGGATTGAACTTTTCTGCTTGTGGCTGGCTGACTCTCGGTAGCCTGATTGTCAGTGGCTCCGTTATGGGTCTCGGCGCTTGGCCGGACCTTGGCAGCCGGATTATCATTTGCCTTCTTGTGCCAAGAGGCTGATCGCATCCTTACGCAGAGCGGCCGTAAGGGGTACGAATTTGTCAGGTTTGCGAGCTTGGAGGAGGATCGTCAAAGGTTCTTTTGATCCTGAGGCCGTTTCAGTTCGAGCTTGTACATCTTTATCCAGGTGCCTCTTCGACTTCTCGTATAGGCAGGAGTCTGAGTAGTAGGATTTGACTCCTTTGAAGGGATCGATGTCGACAAACTTTGTCCTCACGAAACCGTGTTTGTCGACATACTTGAAGCACTGGTGCAGCGTAGAAGGCACGATCATATAATCATGTATCCAAGGGAGTCCCAGGAGGATATTGTATGAAGTATCCGCATCTATGACATAACAGGTTACTTCTGACTGGAGATCGCCAATTTGGCACTTCAAGCGAATCTTTCCGATCGGGTAGCTCCTGGCCTAATTGAAACCGCTGATGGCGGTGCTTATTGGCGTCAGGCGATGCATAGTAATGCAGAGATGATGTAACAGACCTTTCGGGATGATGCTTATGGAAGAGCCAGGACCAATGTGCATCCGGTCCACCTTTATGTCGCCGATGTATCTAGTGTAGTATAACGGACGATCATGCAGATCGGTTTTGATGAGCATATCCTGTGGAGTGAAGACAATATTGGGCATTGCTCCGGTGCAAGCGTTGTCTTGGAGATTTGCATGCGGGCTCTCTCCCGTGAGGTTGACCTGAGCCAGATATGTGTCGGTATTTTGGAGTGCACCATTCAAAGCTGCACGAACATCCTTTGAGAGCCTCAAAAGCTCGTATAATGACAATTTGGCCGGTGTATTGGCCAACTGCGCCAAGATGTTGAAGTTGTAAGGCCTTTCTAACCCCTGAGGTGCCTCTTTTCGGAGGGATTTGTCAAAGCAAGTCTTCTTCGGCCTAAGCTTGTCGGTCGTCGGAGGCTGAGAAGGTCCTGGAGCATCAGTAGTAGCTGGCTGATGATCTTCAGTCAAGTTATAAGCCACAAGTTGGGATTGTGCCCCAGATCGGGTAACGATAGCCGTGACTTCTTCGACATCTGCCGAGATTGTACGGTAGGATCTGAACTTTTCACTCTTTTTCTTGCGAATGAAGGTGGTGTGGACTGAGTCACCTCAAGTACCAGGTCCGGATGGACCCACATGATCTCCTTCCGTGATGTGGTGAGGGGCACTAGACCAGCAACCTGATCCCGAGGAGGTGGAAGATTAGCAATCTCTATTGTCGCCAGAGGGATGGGTATCACACCGTCTTGAGTCACTGTTGGAGGAAAGCTGCCGAATTGTACGGACACCATGTTGGCCGCCACGGTTACCTCCTCGAAATCGATGGCTAGAGCATTCGAATCGATGAGATATTGGATGTATCGCTTCAGTTGGTAGAAGTCGTGTGTAGCATGGTGGACGTACCGGTGGTAATGGCAATACTTTGGGCTTTTTATTTCTGTCGGCCGAGGTTCCCATCTTGGTGGAGGGAGCTGAATTCTGTCTTCTTGTATGAGCATGTCCAAGATGGGCTTGACGTGGCCGTCTTCGAAGGAGTAGGTTATCTGCGGCCATTGTTTGTCCGTCGGTTTTAACTCTGGTTTCTGGGCTGTGTCGGCCACCATAGCCTGCTTACCCCTGTTGTCCCGATTGTTGGAGGGGCTACCCCTATTGTCGTTATTGGTATTAGGACGCTTGCCCTTGTTCTCTCCGTCTGAGATGTGTAATCCCAGTTGGCGAGCCTTCTTCAACCATTCTTCGGCGCTAGTGGCACTGATGGTAAACGTCTTCCATTCCTTAAATTGACTTTCGCCCATCCAGAGACTGATGATAAACCGCTCATTATAGTTCCTTGTCAGCTCTTTCTCTCCTTGGACGATGTCCATGAGGGTGGATATTGTGATGTCCTGTCCTACTTCGTAGAATCTCTCCAAGAACATGCGCTTGAAGCTAGCGAAGGAGTGGATGTAGTTGTCTGGCAGGTTGCGATACCAGTCGAAGGTGACTCCTTCCAATGCTCCAATGAACAATCGTGTGAGGATGGCATCGTCATGGGACAGATGGTCGGTGGTGACCTCAAAATAAGTGATGTATCGACTTGCGGAGGTCTTGCCATCATTAGGATTGATGTTGAATGGCTTATATCTTGGTGGGTAGGGGACATCCCTCCATGCAGCAGGGTATGGTTATTGTATTCTGAGGTCTTGAGAGGTTTTTCGAGGGTGAAACAAGGCTCGGAGCTCCTGGACCTCTTTTTTTGCTTCCCTGGCTTCATCCGCCGCGGTGGGAGCCGTCATTTCAGGAGGATTGTTGCCCGGGTTCGGTACCGCTGAGTTCGAGTCCGCATTGACCGCGGGACCCACGCTTGTTTGGCCAGGCATCCCTCCTTGCAGAGTTGGAAGGGCCGCTTTGATCTCGTCTAAAGACTTGACCAAGGTATACAATATGGCCTCCAGAGTGTCGATGCGTTGGCGATCACTGGAACCACCTTGGTTGCTGTCCGTCATGAACACCGTCTTTACATGAGGGGAGATGGAAGGAACGGTGGAGGACGTGCCCTCCGAGTCATACCCCTGTACCGAGAAGTCATCGGGGTATGTGGGGATGTTCTCCTATGGTTCGGACTCAGATGGAATAGTACCCCCAACTTCAGAGCTTGCTTCATCTTGAGAGTCATGGACGTCCTCGGGGACGTCGGCATCTACTGTATCTGACAGGAGAGTTGTTTCCTCGGGCTCGTCTCCTTGGAATATCGGATTATCGTGGATGTTCTAAGGAGTGCTACCCCCTGTTTCAGTGACCCCCAGTAGTGTGAATGATGAATCTCCTACTGTGGTAGATTTCGTCTTCGAACGGGTACCTTGGAATACTCCGGTGGTGGACAACCGTTTAGACGACAGTTTCTTAGTCACAGTGGTTGAGATCTTCGGGCTGGAAACGTTTATCTTCTTCCCTCTCCCATCGGCGAGGATTTTCTGAGTAGAGTTGTAAGAGACGACGGGAGGCACTTCGTCCTCTTAGCTTGGTCGTTACAGCCTTTGAAAAACAGATTGTCGGTATTCTCTTGCTATCGCGTTGTTGCAACAGCAGTTGACAATGATTTGGGTGCAGTGATGTCCGTAGGAGGACTCTTTGCATACCGGGTCCTCTTCTCTCTCTTTGCGTTTATGAAGGATAACCTCACGTAAGTCAGACGGGTCTGGAACGACCATGTTTGCTCCCTGGGTTTTGGGAGACTTTTGGGAACCACTCTGTCCGTTTGCCGCCGGGGGCTGGACTCGAGTGGTTTTGTACAACTTCCCATCAGAGGCCCGTATAAGAGTATGTGGAGCGCTCGGACGGTCAAAGGTTGGGACAGCCGACTGAGCTCGTCGAGCTCGCGCTGCCCTTGACTTCTTCACTCGAGCGCCTGAAGGCGTGTAATAGGAAGAGTCAAAATGATGCTGCAGAGAGTCAGACACATTTTCTTAGACACATGAGAGATCAGGACCATAGGAGAGGCGATCGAAGACTGAGCATGAGCTGCGTTGAGAAGGTAGTATGTGGCTGGAGTCAACATTCTTCATATGGCTGGCAGTTGTGGCCGCATAGGCTTTCTTCGTGCGGCTGGAAGTCTCGGCCGCATGAGTTTTCTTCATGTGGCTAGAAGTTCTGGCCGCATGGATATTCTTCATGCGGCTGGCAGTTTCGACCGCATTAGCATCATGCATGCGGCTGGCGGTCTTGGCCGCATGAGTGTTCGGCTGCTTCTTGGAGCACATATAATCACTCTTTGTCCCTGCAAGTCCAGCATCGTAGTGCTTGCCTCTGGGGGACTTGGGGATAGCAGAGTCTTCAATAGCTTGACGTGGGGCCGCATGAGAGTCGTCTTCACCGTCTTGGGTAGCAGATAGTACTCCGTCCAGGGCCCGGGGAGGAGCAAATGATTTTGGCCTCCACTTTCTGCGAGCCTTCTTTTTACGGGTTTGCTTCTGGACCGGGCCAACGCTCCCGTCGGAGAGCATTTCTTCAAAGGCCTGTTGGTCGAAGCGGACGACCATCTTCTGTTGCGTGAAGCCAAGTTTGGCTGCATCCGATTCATTACCAACTCCTCAGCCATGGAGAAGTTTGTCCCCAGCATAGTCGACATCGTGTTTGCCATTGATTATAAAAGTACAGAACAATTTATGTAGAAGGACTGAACTTAGACTCACAATACAAACTCGCTTGTACAAAGAAAGCGTAGGGACGAAAACCTAGGTACAGTAATCTAAGTACAATTGTTTATTTTAGATTCTGGGGGGTGACGATAGAGGCTCGGGAAAGCGACGGTAGCTCTGCCTTACACCTTGGACGATCTGGTGCAGCCTTGGCTCTGTAGAAGAACTGCTTGGCGTTGATGAAGAAATGCTCTCCTTTCGATCTCTGTATCTTCTCTCTCTGACTCTTTTGATTCGAGGGGGTGTGTGCTCTGCTCTCTTTTGTAAGGAAATGGCACCTTGCTATTTATAAGAGTGGGGAGGATCATTAGGGTTTGTAATGATTGCCCATTCTCAAAAGTCGACGGCTAGGGATCAATGAATCTGGACCGCTCATCTTGAATATAATAGATCTTGAGCAAATAATGTGTTTGCATCAAATCTCTGTGGGTAATTAATGATGATTGTCGTAAATCCTCATGGTTGGTTATGCCAAGCTCGGATCTCCCGGCACGTGTTCATTTTGCTTGATCGCAAATGATCTGATTTGACCCCAATAATTATGAGGATGGCACTAAACCTAGTTGTTGGAATTTGTTGATGAATTTTGTTCGATTTGATGCCACGTGTCCCACTATCATTAGGCTGCTAGCTCTAGGGACGCTGGCAAAACTAATCTTCTGCCACGTGTCTTAACCGCGAGCCACTTAGGAAATCTGAGCCGCATGAGGATTGCTCCCCACTGAGCCGCATAAGGCTGGCCACGTGTCAAGGTTGCTTGGGAGTGGTCTTTGAACATTTGACCCGCATGGAGATGATCTGAGCCGCATGAGCGTAGGCGACCGTAAGATGAGTGGCTTTTCAGTGAGCCGCATGAAGATAGTCCTCATGAGCCGCATGGGGTAGCCTCTGCCTGTGCCGCATGGGGTGGCCCCTGTCTGAGCCGTATGCGACTGTCCACGTGTCAAGGCCGCATAAAGGTCTTTTGGGGTTTGATGGATTGTGTCAGAGATTTCCTTCATTTTCCTCGGAGTCTTCCATTATGACAGAGTCATTATTGCACCTTTATGTCAGAGCTGTCATTTGTCAGAGCTATCAGCCGTCAAGACATTAAATGCGGTAAAAGACAAAGGTAAAAGCTGTTGAAGGCCACGTGGCTCCTCTCTGGGCTGCATGGAACTACTCGAGCCGTATAGACGTTTGAGCCGCATGGATCCCTAAGTCGCATGAGCTCTCTGAGCCGTATGGGGCTCCTTGGCCGCATGGATCTTTCTTTATTCTTTTCCATGCTTCTACAAAAACTTTTTCAAATTACCCCAAAGCTGAGGTTGAACACCCCAAACAGCAAGAAAACCTAGATTAAAATCTATTGCAATTTGTCTGGATTAAAAAGGAGTTAAAATAGATTTTCTAGGAATTTATGAAGTTGGAAAAATACCTCTTTCTAAAACTTGTTCTTTCCTAAAGAGGCTAGCCCTAAATGGAGGAGAATATTTATAGGGGGAATTTCCAATGATAGGTGGCCGACCACTAAGGATTTGGGTTAGGGTTTGGCTCATGCCTAATGGGTTGGGCTAGTCATACAATGGCTCAAAATCACAAGTCATGACTTGTGTCTAAATGCCTTATATTCTAACTTGGGTTTAAATGACTAAACCATAGGTTAACTCTAGTCTAACTAGGGTTACATGACCTAACCAAGTCCATACCCAACTAGAGTTAGCTTCTAGGTTAGCCTACCAAGTCAAAGCAAGTCAAAGTCAACCTAGTCAACCTTCATTCAAACAATTCCAAAATAATTCCTAAAAATTCCCATAAATTCAAATAAATTCTAATAAATTTAAGTAACCCCAAAATGAGAAAAATACCCTCAAACTAGAAATATGGTAGTGACAAATCTACCCTCCTTAAAAGAATTTTGTCCTCGAAATTGAAAAGCAAAATGCAACTGATGAGAAGGATAGAAAGTATACCTCACGGTCCAAAAGGATATGGGTAACGCTCGCGCATCTCATCCTCCCACTCCCAGGTAGACTCTCCTGGAGAATAATGCCTCCATGCGACGCGTACCAAAGGTATCACCTGGTTCCTCAGTACCTTCTCCCGTCGATCATGTATCTCCACTGGCTGCTCTGGATAGCTGAGAGAAGGTCCAACCTCAATCTCCGAATAATCGAGCACATGGCTAGGATCAGCCACGTACCATCTCAACTGTGACACATAGAATACATTGTGGACCCTTACTAGTGCCGGTGGCAAGTCTAGCCTGTATGCCACATCACCGACTCTCCCGCTGATAACGAAAGGGCCGATGAAGTGCGGGCTAAGCTTCCCGCCTCAACCAAAACATATCGTACCACGAGTCGGAGATATCCTCAAGAAAACCTGGTCTCCAACCTACTCATAACAAGGTCTCAATTAATTATGATAAACAAACATGATCAATCAAAACACAAACAATCAAACCTAAATCTAATCCTACTCTAATCTGTACCTCAAACTCCAAGGGCCTCCTGTAGCTATCGGCCCAGTGCCGATGTCTGTTCTGCGCCACGCGAAGTCTGTCCCTGATAAGCTTCACCTTCTCGGCTGTATCAACAACCATCTCTGGCTCCAGTAAAGCTCGCTCACCAACATCATCCCAAGATAAGGGTGTACGACACCTACGACCGTACAGAGCCTCAAAAGGTGACATCTCAAGGCTGGCCTGGAAACTGTTGTTGTAAGCAAACTCCACCAAATGTAGATGATCCTCCCAGGAACCCCCAAATTCCAGGACGCATGTCTGCAGCATATCCTCAAGTGTCTGAATAGTCCTCTCTGACTGTCCGTCCGTTTGGGGTAGAATACAGTACTAAACTTGAGCTGAGTGCCCAAGCTGGTCTACAGACTCCTCCAAAAATGGAAAGTAAAGCGACTATCCTGATCTGAGACGATGCTAACCAAAACCCCATGAATCCTGACTATCTGTCGCATATATATCAATGCAAGCCTCTCTGTAGACGTACCCACCTTGAATGGCAAGAAGTGGGCCGATTTGGTCAACCTGTCAACGATGACCCAAATCGCGTCTTTACCTCCTGGTGTACGCGGCAATCCAGATACGAAATCTATAGTAATATACTTCCATTTTCACTCGGAAATAGGCAACGGCTGCAACAATCCACCGGGCCTCTGCCTCTCTGCTTTAACCTGCTGACAGACCAAGCACCTAGCCACGAAGTGAGCCACCTCCCGCTTCATCCCGGACCACCAAACATGCTCCCTCAGATCTCGGTACATCTTGTTGGCACCAGGGTGTATAGAGTATTGAGATCTGTGGGCCTCCTGTGAAGCCTGCTCCCTGAGCTCTCCACTTGGCACACATAACCTGGAACCGTGCCTCAAGGCACCATCCCCTGCAAGAGAAAACTCGCCATCCAGCAATCCTGCTGGAACCTGCTCTCGGAGACACCGCAGAGCAACGTCCTCAAACTGTGCCGACTTGATCCTCTCCACCAAGTCTGACTGAATCTGCATGCCCCATAACTGCATCTGTACTCCGGGCACGATTACCTCAATCCTAAGGCTCTCCTAGTCTGCAAGCAAATGCCGATCCATGGTCAAACACATGGCTATCGAATACCTACTCAAGGCATCGGCAACCACGTTGGCCTTCCCTAGGTGATACTGAAGTAGGATGTCAAAATCCTTCATCAACTCTAGCCATCTGCGCTGTCTCATGTTCAGCTCCTTCTGAGTGAACACATACTTTAAGCTCTTGTCATCTGTAAAAATCTCCACTCGCTTCACATACAGATAATACTTCCACAACATCAGAGCAAATATCACTACTGCCAGCTCCAGGTCATGGGTAGGGTAGTTCTTCTCATGGGGACATAACTTCCTAGAAGCATAGGAAATCACCTTCCTATGCTGCTGTAAGACACAACCCAGTCCCTTCCCAGAAGCGTCACTATAAATAGTGAATCCATCTGATCCTGAAGGCAATGTCAAAATCGGAGCTGTCGTAAGCCGCTTCTTCAACTCATCAAAAGATGCCTGACACTCCTCTGACCAAACATACTCAACATCCTTTCGGGTCAACCGAGTCAACGGCTCTGCAACCCGGGAGAAATCCTACACAAATCTCCGATAATATCCTGTCAGCCCCAGAAAACTTCTGATCTCTGCCACTGAAGTCGGCGCTGCCCATGCCTCAACTGCTACGATCTTCTTGGGGTCAACTAAGATACCATCTCCAGTCACCACATGCCCCAATAAGTCCACCCGGTCCAAGAAGAACTCACACTTGTAGAGCTTCCCGTAAAGCTGCTCCGTTCTGAGAGTCTCCAACACTATCCTCAGATGATCCTCGTGCTCCTCCTCAGTCTTGGAATATACCAAGATGTCGTCAATAAACCCACCACAAACTGATCCAGGTACTGGTGGAACACTTTGTTCATAAGGTTCATAAACACTGCTGGTGCATTGGTTAGCCCAAACGGCATAACCAAAAGCTCAAACTGCCCGTACCGCATTCTGAAAGCGGTCTTGGGAATATCCTCCCCCTTCACCTTCACCTGGTGATATCCCGACCTCAGATCAATCTTAAAAAATACTCGAGCTCCGCTAAACTGGTCAAATAGATCGTCGATCCGCGGCAGTGGGTATCTGTTCTTGATCGTGAGGTTGTTGATTGCCCTATAGTTAATACACATCCGTACTGACCCATCCTTCTTCGGCACAAATAAGACTGGTGCACCCCACGGCGACGAACTCGAGCGGATGAAGCCCTTGTCCTGCAGCTCATCCACCTGCTTCTTCAGCTCCACCAACTCACTATTGTTCACCCGATAGACATGCTGAGAGATGGGTTCCGCTCCTGGAACCAAGTCTATCGAGAACTCAATTTCTCTGTCTGGTGGCAATCTAGGCAACTCCTCTAGGAAAACATCTATATACTCTGCTATCAAGGGGTGTGGAATCGTCTGCTCCTCAACCGAGACTCTGCAGAAGACTCCGCTACTCTGCTCCGCCTGTCGTTTGGAGTACTCGAACTTTGGCTCCCCCTGCGCTCTGAAGAGAACTCTATCCCCTCTGCAATCAATGCTGGCATGGTGCCTACTCAACCAATCTATGTCGAGTACTATATCGTAATTCGGCAAAGGCATTACGAGCAGGCTCACCTCCAACACATGGCCTCCCAAAACAACACTCCGATCCTTACAAACATCACTTACAAGGATAATACCACCCCCGGTCGTGACCTTGTAAGTCCTAGGTAACGATTCAGCTACGATACCGTGTCTAATCACAAAAGATACTGATATGAAGCTATGCGAAGCACCGGAATCGAATAAGGCAAAAGCTGGACTGGAGTCGAGAAGGATCGAACCTGCGATCAGCTCTCCAATAGCCTCCGTATCCTCTGCTGCCATGGCAAATCCTGGCCCCTGCTGGCCTCCTCTGGCCTGCTACTAGTGCTGGACGAACCTCTATTGCTGTGTCGGCAGGGCTGGTCCCCTATGCTGGCCCGCTGGAGCCGTGGCTCCTCCTCCCTGAGCTGTTCGTGCTATGCGGCACTCCCTCATCTGGTGGTCTGCTGAAACACATACTAGGCACTGTCCCAGCCTCTTCCTGCACTCATTGGTGACATGTACGGGCTTCTTACAGTAGGCACAAGTAATACCCTGTCTCTGACCCTGCTGGTGCTGTCTCGGCTGCTGCTGCTGGTGAACTGGCCTCTGCTGGATCGGTTGCAGCAGGAACTGCCTCAGCTGCTGGTGCTAAAATTGGGGCCGCTTGGCCTGGCCTCCGCTGCTACTATCCCCAACTGGGTCTCGTCCCCACTTGAGCCTAAGCTCAAGATCATCCTCTGCCAATAAGGCTCCCGTCAAGATCTCCTCGAATGTGGCATCCCTTTTGCCCTTGGTCAGTGACTTGACCACCTTGACCAGACCCTTCCGGAACCTCTAGGCCTTCGCCGTCTCGCTCAAGTCCTCTACGAATCTGCCGAGGCAGCCGAACTCTCCAGCATACTCCTCCACTGACAAGCTCCCCTGAACTAGGCTCTCGAACTGCGACTCCAAGGCTCTGAGCGCTGAATCTGGAAAGAACTTCTTCTTGAAGAAGCCCTTGAACTCCTCCTAAGTCTGTCCAGCTACCCCATCCTGGGGTATGACTGATACCAGGTGCGAGCAAGATCTCGCATCCGGCTAGCTGCTGCCTCAATCTGGAGATCTGCCTGTATCCGGGCCAGGCGGAAGTTCTCCTCTATATGCTCGATCCACTCATCAGCATCTAGAATCCCCTCTGTCCCCAGGAAGTCTCTGGGGCTCATCTTCTGGAACTGCTCTATCCCCAGTGTCCTCGGCTGATGGACCACTGGTCGAGCTGCGACCGTCGTAAGGGCCAACTCCATGCCCCTGTCCTGTCGGGCCTGCTGCCGGTCCATGAACTGCTGGAAGTAGGAGAACATCTGCGCCGCATCCACGTATCCTGTAGGCGGCGGCTGCTGGAAGGGCACCTCTGTGATGACTGGGTCCTGCCTTCGAGCCGGTGGAGGCATACCCCCTGCTGCTGCTGCTGGAGCCTCAATACGAGCAGAGGTGGCAGGAGCTGCAGTCTCCTGTCTCTGCTGAACTGGCTGAGAAGTAGCCGACCGCTCTACAGCATCCCCATGAATGGTACGGTACGACCATGTCTCCACCATCCTAAAGATAGACCAAACAAGAGTATCAATTTCTGAGAAAGAAGCGATATAACAAAGGCGGACAGTTAAAATTCAAAAGAATCGATTGACAGTAAGGATTTAGATGGCAATAAAAGAATTTTTCCTAATGTGATTGAGTACCTTGAAAACTAATGTCCTATATCCTACGGCAGGCTGTAGTGATACTCTGGTTTGAATACCACTACACTTCTAGTCTAGACCTGCATGGGCCACCACTAAAAACGTGTCACGACCCGCACCCTAGAGTAAGGGCACGAGGCGTGGGTACGTCCAGCCAACGCCGCAGTGTCGGCGGTACAACGTTGTCCTAGGTTACAACATCTAACAATACAAATTCTAAGCAGTTTATACTTCCCGAATGGGGGTGACATAGCAGAATGTAAGCTCAATCACAACTAAGGAAGAAGAAGCACGATATGATATAGAACTCAAAAAATACAGATGATCAGAAAGTCTAAAATAATATCTTAGCAATATCCAGAAATACATGGTCTCAGTTACTAACTATGAAAGAATATATACAACTCAGATCTCAAAGACAGAAATAAGTCTAGCTAAAACAGTCTCAAGACAACATAAATAAGATAAGGCCTAACTAAGTTAGTCTAGGCAATAGGGGTAATGTACTCAGCTAGAGCTGGGTCCTCCTGAGAGTCCATCTCGCAAGTGTCGTCTTGGGCTACCCCGTAGAAGGTATCCACACAGGCCTCCTCCTCATCCTCTGTAATATTTTCAACAGGTCCAGTCAGGACAAGAGCGAGCACAATACATCTCAACAGTTCATAGCAGGTTAGAAAATATAATCATGCAATAAAGTAAGATACAGGTACTGAAGAAAATGCAGTATGTAAATAGAGAGAGAACTGTAATAGAAACAGCTACTATAAATAGAGACTAACAGTGGCTAGTGAGTCGGAGTACAATATAGACATGTAAATGGCATAGGATAATTCTGATGAGATACTACTTGGGTTTTATTCACATGTCTACTTCTACTCTCCCGTACCCCCAATCAATACACAAGGATCAAACCAGGTTATGTTATGATTCCATGCAATGGCCCCCGAAGGGTGATACATGGATGTCCCATAAATGAGGATTCTAGAAAACCTAATAAATGGGATAAGGATTCAAGGAAGACTCTGTGATCATGAGAGTACATGTCACAAGTGATCAATGAACCAATGAAGCATAGTGATATGCCATGTAAGTGAAATGCACAGAACATGAAGTACCCGATGCTCCCTGAAGGGATAACATCTCAAGAAGGGATCCATATAGTACCAATCCGTGTGACCAACGTGACAGTATCAAGTAAAGTAATTTAAAGTAGGAAAATAATTCTAAGAAGGATATGAAATAATCAGAGAATGTACTCGCCTGGTATCTGAGTGTCCAGATGAAATGTACTGTCCGAGGAGAGGTGTCTGGCTCCTAATTAGAACAACACAAGTCACAACAAGTCTACAATGATAACAAAATGCAATTCAATGCATTCTAAATGAATCTAGGTCAATCTAGGCCAAAGTCAACTCTTAGTCAACTCTGGTCAACCCTAGAAGTCAAACCTAGGTCAACTATGGCCAAACTAGGTCCAACAAGTCTAAAATAGGTAAAAAAGTCATTTTATGTCTAACTAGTCCATACTAGTCTAAACAAGGCTAAACTAGCCTATGCTAGCACCACAACTCAAGCCAAGTCACCACAAGCCATTACACACCATAGGGTAACCATATACATATATATATAGATACAAACACATATAGGTGATACCATTACACCATACATTATATAGATATATATATATACATTACACTCACATACTTATATTATATATATACATATATCAATACATATCTCTAATTATAATACACATATATTACACATATGCATAGATATTCACATATATACATAATATATTACATCTATAAGGCTACCTACATACTTATAAGCATTCCCTAATGTCACGACCCGTACCCTAGAGTAAGGGCACGAGACGTAACAACGCCCAGCCTACGCTGCAGTGTCGACGGTAGAACGCTGTCCTAGGTCACAACATCTAACAGTTAAAGGTAATAATCAGTTATACTCTCCAAAAGGGGGTGACATAACAGATACAGTCTCAATCACAACTAAGGTAGAACAGGATGAAGATAGATAGATAAATATCCAGAATGAAAGCATAGAAATACAATCCAGAATTCTAAGTGTCTAAAATAAATACATATCCCAAAATATCTCAGAATCTATATACAGTGAACCAGAAAAGTAAAGACATCCTAGTCTAAGGAGTGTCATCCACTGCTAGCAGGTCCAAGTCACTAGTGATGTCTAATGCTGCACCATGAGGGGTAGACACCAGAGCCTCATCATTCACTGTAAAATTTTCAACAGGTCCAGTCAGGACAGGAGCGAGTACAGTACATCTCAACAAAATCATAACATGTTAGGAAATACAGACATGCTAGAGAGTAAGATACAGGATCTGAAGAAATAATATGATAAACAGGAAGACTGTAAATAAATAGCTACAGTATATAGAGAACTAACAGTGACTAATGATTCAGAGCACAAGATGGTTATGTAAACGGCACAATGTTATACACGAGTAATCTGCAGAGGTTTGTACACGAGTAATCTACTGGATTGATTACATAACCACTTCTACTCCTCCGTCCCAATCAATACACAAGGATCTAGCTAAGTTATGTTATTGTACACGAAGGTCATGTGAATACATGATTATACACGATTCACATATTTCGTACACGAATGTAACGAATACAAAGAGTACACGATGTTCACGATAAAGTACATGAACACGAATACCCGATGCATCCGCTAAGGGGATAACATCGTACAACCAGATCCATATAGTAATAATCCGTGTTTCCAACGTGTCAACATCATGTAAAGTAATCTAAAGCAGGAAATATAATCCTAAACAAGATATGAAATTATCAGAGAATGTACTCGCCTGTATTCTGAGAATTTGGAGAATATATATACTGTCCGAGGAGTGGTGTTTGTCTCCTATAGAACAGTACAAGTCACTATGAGTCTACAATGATAATAAGATGCAAGTCAATGCGTTCTACATGAATCTAGGTCAATCTAGACCAAAGTCTATTCTTGGTCAACTCTGGTCAACCCTAGAAGTCAAACTAGGTCAACCAAGTCTATACTAGTCTAACTAGTCTATTTTAGGCCTAACAAGGCTATACAAGTCCAATCTAGGCTCACTAGTCAAGCAGACACACACATAGGCCATAGGCCTAGGCTATGGCAATACCAAGCCCTAACCAACCATAACACATATACACAAGACAATATCTATATCTAAAATAATACCCTCATTGATATATTTATAATCTAATATAGAAATACCCAATAGCATATAGGTTACCGATATACATATCACACATACATTATATATCAAATATATATATTGATACACACATATATATAGGATACCTATATATATATATATATATATATCTCAATACAAATATATATACATATGTATAGAGAGAGGGGACACATGTATGTGTCCAAGTGTGTGTGTGTTAAGAGAAACACTTGTGTGAGAGACGACAGGGTGCTGTGTTAGGCTTGAGAGTGTCAATAGGGTGTAGGGAAATCAGTGGACACGTATATAGAGTGTGTGAAAGAAATCTGAAAATAATGGGAACACTAGAAAAACAGTGAAGTTCATTTGTGTGACAGTGTCAAGAAAAACAGTTAAGCCTAATTTAAGAGTATCAATACTCAGGTATAGGAATCTGTCGACAGGAAAATGCGTATGTTCAAACCTGGAACAGTGAGTACCTGAATCAAACATTTCAATTCAAGAAGGAAATAACTAGTTCTCAAGTATTAGAATCTCATTAACAGTTGACAGGTTATAGGGATTAACCATTCAAACTCAGTTTAAAGGGGATGAATAACAGTTTCGGGAAACATAAAACCCAGGTTCAGTTTAAAGAAAAAGGAAATTAGTTCAATGTATGAAACATTCATTCAAATCCCCTTCACATACCATAAAACCAATTTCGAATATAAGTTGAACCAATCTCAGTTTTAAAGAGGAAAGGAAATCAATTCAGGAATATAAACATTCAACTCAGTTTTTACAGCTCAGTGAACAATCAGGTTTAAGAGTGAAAACTCAGTTAAAGGAATCCATCCTCATGACAGTGAACATGAACCAAACCATCCTTTAAGGTTCAGTTAGATGGAAGAAAACTCAGGAAATAGGGAATGAACATACTCAGGTTTACAGAAAATCAGTCAGATGATAAATCATTCTCAGGTTTAGCAGTTAAAGACAGTGACTAACTACCAAATCAAAAATCAGTTAATGATAAATCCTTCATTCAAACTAAGGTTAGGAAATGGAACTGTGACAGGAAACAAACAGTGAAATGCTAAAGGAAGAAAATGGAAATCAAATCACATTGACAACTGACCATTCTAAAACAAAGTCGATTTCAACGAACCCACATGCCAAATTTCCAATCACAAATCCAAAAGCCCATATTCGAATAAAATACTAAGCTAACATAACAACCAAACATGTGGGAGAGTATTTAACAGTTGAAAACATCATTCAAAATAGGGAATTAAATGGTTTAGAAATCTGGAAACCAATGTATTAGTTAACATGAATTCGAAATCCAACTCAAATGCCAAAAACCCCATTCTTAACTCAAAAACCAAATTGAATCAAAATATTTCATTCACATATACTAACAATCATGTGGGGATATATAATAGTGCAAAGCATTACATAAACTGGGAATTAGAATAGTTTATGAAATGGAAAAACCCATGTATCAGTCCCCTATGCACAAGTATCAGCCGAATGGCATATTCCAACAATTTCGAATCCAAACTCTCACATCAACCCATTCTAATATGTAAATCTAAATTAACATAGATAATATATCATGTTTAGGATCAAATTAGTAATTTAAAACACAATCTAAACATTTAAAACTGTAAACAATCAGAGAACCAAATGAATACTGATACACGCACAGTGTACTACTCGTGCACACGTGATATCGTATCCGACACGACACGAGAGTTCGTAAAATCCTAGGAACCTCGTGTCAGTCATGGACACAACATGTGTGTCAAGTTTTATGAGTCGAAGTGGCGTGTGCACTGAGCAAACGCACCCGTGCAGCTGCGTGTCCACATGTCTGTGGCGACACGATGCGACACCAAACATGACTCAGAATACTAGAGTCACATAAGCGAGGTAAAAACCTAATTTTCCATTCAGTTACATCTTAGAAAATGGATCAAAATGCCCTTTGGGGCATTTCGTCGAACACATGCATACACGAACTGATACGTATCCGATACGGACACATATAGGACTCGAATCCTTGGGTTAGCTAATCCTACAACTAGGGTAGCCCTATGGCTTCCTATATATGGAATAAAACAGTAATTTCATGGTGTATATTAGAATTTACCTATTGATGTGCAAAGGCTCAAAATCCCCAAATGAAAGTGATTCCTCAAGCCACCAAATTCCTTCAAATTGATTCTTCCCTAAAATTACTCAATACCAATAGCAAGTAGACTAATTTTAGAACCTAATGCAATTGATTTGGGGAAAAAAGAGTTAAATAGGAATTTCTATGAATTAAGAAAGATGGAGACTCACCTCTTTCTCAAACTAGCAAATAATTCTAAAGGAGGCTAGCCCTAATTTCTAGGAGGGATTAAATAGAGTGGAAATGACTAGGTGGCCGGCCATGGGCTGGGCTAGGGCTAGGTTTCACTAGGTTGGGTTGGGCCTCTAAGGCTTTAAGTCATAAGTCAAGACTTGTGAAATCACAAGCCATTCCCTAATCAAATTAAATCCTAATCTCTCCAAATAAGTTCTAATGAGTTAAATGCCACTAACTTAGGTCAAGCTAGGGTTCCATAACCTAACCAAGTAGTCATGACCTAGGTTAGCCTCTAGGACAGTCACCAAGGTCAACACTAGTCAAAGCCTAGAATAGCAACATATCAAAAATACTAAAAATTACTAAAAATTCTAATAATTATAATTAATAATAATAATTCCAAAATTTTAAAAATGACCAAAATATCCTCATTTGGAAAACTGGGTGTTACAATCCTACCCACCTTAGAAAAATTTTGTCCTCGAAATTAAGATGATCGTACCCCTTCTAGGTCAAACCCAAACAATCAAGGTCAAAAGAGAACTTATCTAAATCATGCAACTAGAAGGATAACATATAGGATTTTGGTAAGTGGTATCAGTCTGAGGTCTCATCTAGCCATTCTAGTCATATTAGATCGAAAGCAATCATAAGGTATCAAAACATACAACAATATGGTAGGGTGCATCAATTATTAAATACTGGCTAAGATATAGGTCAAAGACTCACCTCCAACTAGGTCTGGTGTTTGGAACTCCCTCCTGAAGGCGGAGTCTTGGCTGGGATAAGTACAGCAGGACAGTCTCGCAGCATGTGTGCAGTCGACCCACACAACAGGCACACCCCTCTTCTCTTCCTACAGTAGTCCCACACATGTCCAGGCTTCTTACAGAAGGTGCAGGTAGGCACTCTCTCAGCTGGCCTCTGCTGAACAGGAATCTGGACTGGGTAGGCTGGTCTAGGCTGATAGTCTGGGTGCTCACGGGGCTCTGGGTATGCACTGCTCCTCGTCCTCTTAGAACTAGGCACTCTCCCTGAATGTACCAAATCCTACAGCAGTTGGATCCCGCGGCCCTGCTCCTTCAGGATCTCAGCCTGAACTCTCTGTATCTCCAACACATCCCAGAGAAGTCTGGATATTTGAGCTTCGTCAGGAAACAAACATGCCGAGGGTATGGTATGGGGTACCGCTCCTGGAGGCATAGGAGAAGGCGGGGAAGGACTCTTGGTCTCAGATGAGACTGCATCTCTCTCCTGAATAACAGGTGGTGGAGAAAAACTCTCTGGTGAGGATGCTAACACCTCCTCGATGGCGGAAGGTGCCAGTACCCTTGGGTCAGCCTGAGGGGTCACTACCTCCTGAGCAATAGGAGGTGGAAGCACACTATCAGTAGCTGCAGCTGCTATCAGGCAATAGGCTCGGGTCATGGGTGCCATACTGGAAAGGATAAAAATACAACAATTATTAAGGCTATACGGCAGTCTACCATCCTATCTGAAAACTGGTAATCATCAAAATAAAATATAAAGGGGTACTATATAAAAAAATCAAAATTAAAAGTTTAAGGAACGAAAGCCAATAGCATTGAAATCCAATCACGATATATGTATAGAGAGTGTGTTAGAGAGGGAAAAGATAGCATTATGTAAGGGTTATGTGGTTTGTGTGTGTGAAATATACATGAAAGTGTATAGGAGGATTTGGGTCTCAACTATAGCTATCAAGTTATACTATTCATGGCATATTGGTTAAGCAATCTACAAGACACAAGCTATTTACTCATAACATGCATGGCTAACCGTATATATAAGTATATCTATATGTATAGAGAGGTAGAGATTTAATTATGCATATACATACATTATAACATGTGTACGGAACTATATATATATCTATATAGCTATATGAACATAACATAGAGATGAAGGGTTAGGTTTACTTGGCAGTTGTGAACATTAGTGTAGAGTGTCGAGTGTACATGGATTAAAACTTGAAATAAAGGGTTCAATCTTTCAGTTTAGTTCAACATTACATATTAGATCTGAAATTGAACTACACATATTGAAAGCAATGTAAAAATGTTAACATGTATTCAGTTTTCAAAATTTTGGAGAAATTCAAACATCAAAACCAACTCAATGTTTACCACAACCACAACCTAACATGTAAGAGTATGAAACTAATATTATATACCTACACACAACAATGTATACAGCTCAAAACATTATAATTTAAAACTGCAAATTGAACTAAACACTTAGAATCCAGGGTTAAAGGTTTAATATGTACACAGTCTCAGATTTGACAAATTCAACACAAAACTCAACCAATTTTCTTCAAGACTTGAACCCCTATAGGTAACATATATGTGCAGTAATGTAAACAACAACTAATAACATGAAATTTAAATTTAATTTACGAGATTAATATGGGAAAAACAGAGAACTAGTCATTGATACTGTACTATATTAGAATTTTTAGGATTTGAGAAATTAACATCAAACATATTAATATGCATTTAGATAGGTTGGTAATCAAGTGTAGCATGCATAAGCGTCAGGCAAGCATCTGTGTCCACTATATATATATATATATATATATATTTTAAGGTAATGCAAGAAATAATGGCAAGAAGAAAATAATGATAAAATCTGTTCTGCTTATCTGTTTAAAAGAATGAACCATTTTGAAACCAGAGCTATAATATCAAATCCAAGTTGAGGTCTAGCAAAATCATCGATTCATTGTATTAGAAAGAATTTATAGCAAGAAGTTACACAAGGTTTATAAAAACAGATAAAGTTACTCTTACTCCTAAGTTATTTGATGATGGAGTACAATTTATAACAACAGAATGGTACGATAGAGATGATATGTTTAAAAACCTTCTCAAGATACAATCTGATAATCATATGAGTCTGTCCAAAATCATGTTACTCAGAGTCCTCGCCATGCCAGTAAGCAAGGCTGCGATAAACGATAGATTCCATAACTGGGGCATGTACCTCTATAATCATGTCGTCTGGAATTCTCGCTATGCCGACTAGTATAGCTGCGATAAATTCCAAATCTCATAACCAAGATACGTACATCCGAAGCCAGGTCTCCATGTTTCTGCCACACCAGCTAATATAGCTGCGATAAACTACAGGTTCCATAATCAAGTAGACGTTTTACCATCCCTGTATTCCCGTCAACATATGTTATCAAAAAAATATCGTAACTCAGGCCTTAAAATTCATCTCGATAGGAAAATCAAAATCAACAACGATCCAACAAAATTAAATTCAGTAATCAAGGAGTGAGAGCAACAAAACAAGGGTAATGACTCAATTTGAAATTTAAATAAGATTCTCAAGGGTCGTCCCAGGAATCTCTCAAGGAATCCTAACTGTGATTTAGTACCTTCAAAAAAAAATTTCTAATCCTACTGTAGGCTGTAGTGATATTCTAGTTCGAATACCACAACATAAACTCGACCTGCATAAGCCACCACTAAAAACGTGTCACGACCCGTACCCTAGAGTAAGGGCACGAGACGTAACAACGCCCAGCCTACGCCGCAGTGTCGACGGTAGAACTGTTCTAGGTCACAACATCTAACAGTTAAAGGTAATAATCAGTTATACTCCCCGAAAGGGGGTGACATAACAAATACAGTCTCAATCACAACTAAGGTAGAACAGGATAAAGATAGATAGATAAATATCTAGAATAAAAGCACAGAAATAAAATCCAGAATTCTAACTGTCTAAAATAAATACATATCCCAAAATATCTCAGAATCTATATGCAGTGATCCATAAAAGTAAAGACACCCTAGTCTAAGGAGTGTCATCTACTGCTAGCAGGTCCAAGTCACTAGTGATGTCTAATGCTGCACCAAGAGGGGTAGACACCAAAGCCTCATCATTCACTATAAAAATTTCAACAAGTCCAGTCAGGACAGGAGCGAGTACAGTATATCTCAACAAAATCATAACATGTTAGGAAATACAGACATGCTAGAGAGTAAGATACAGGATATGAAAAAATAATATGATAAACAGGAAGACTGTAAATAAATAGCTATAGTATATAGAGAACTAACAGTGACTAGTGATTCAGGCACAAGATGTTTATGTAAACGGCACGATGTTGTACACGAGTAATCTACAGAGGTTTGTACACGAGTAATCTACTGGATTGATTACATAACCACTTCTACTCCCCCGCCCCAATCAATACACAAGGATCTAGCTAAGTTATGTTATTGTACACGAAGGTCATGTGAATACATGATTATACACGATTCACACGTTTCATACACGAATGTAACGAATACAAAGAGTACACGATGTTCACGATAAATTACACGAACACGAATACCCGATGTATCCGCTTAGGGGATAACATCGCACAACCAGATCCATATAGTACTAATTCGTGTTTCCAACGTGTCAGCATCATGTAAAGTAATCTAAAGCAGGAAATATAATCCTAAACAAGATATGAAATGATCAGAGAATGTACTCGCCTGTATCCTAAAAATCTGGAGAATATATATACTGTCCGAAGAGTGGTGTCTGTCTCCTATAGAACAGTACAAGTCACTATGAGTCTACAATGATAATAAGATGCAAGTCAATGCGTTCTACATGAATCTAGGTCAATCTAGACCAAAGTCAACTCTTGGTCAACCCTAGAAGTCAAACTAGGTCAACTAAGTCTATACTAGTCTAACTAGTCTATTTTAGGCCTAACAAGGCTATACAAGTCCAATCTAGGCTCACTAGTCAAGCAGACACACACATAGGCCATAGGCCTAGGCTATGGCAATACCAAGCCCTAACCAACCATAACACATATACACAAGACAATATCTATATCTAAAATAATACCCTCATTGATATATTTATAATCTAATATAGAAATACCCAATAGCATATAGGTTACCTATATACATATCACACATACATTATATATCAAATATATATATTGATATACACACATATGTATAGGACAACTATATATATATCTCAATACATATATATATATATATATATACATATGTATAGATAGAGGGGGACACGTGTATGTGTCCAAGTGTGTGTGTGTTAAGAGAAACACTTGTGTGTGAGACGACAGGGTGCTGTGTTAGGCTTGAGAATGTCAATAGGGTGTAGGGAAAATCAGTGGACACATATATAGAGTGTGTGAAAGAAATCTGAAAACAATGGGAACACTAGAAAAATAGTGAAGTTCATTTGTGTGACAGTGTCTAGGAAAACAGTTAAGCCTAATTTAAGAGTATCAATACTCAGGTATAGGAATCAGTCGACAGGAAAATGCATATGTTCAAACCTGGAACAGTGAGTACCTGAATCAAACATTTCAATTCAAGAAGGAAATAACTAGTTCTCAGGTATTAGAATCTCATTAACAGTTGACAGGTTATAAGGATTAACCATTCAAACTCAATTTAAAGGGGATGAATAACAGTTTAGGGAAACATAAAACCCAGGTTCAGTTTTAAGAAAAAGGAAATTAGTTCAATGTATGAAACATTCATTCAAATCCCCTTCACATACCATAAAACCAATTTTGAATGTAAGTTGAACCAATCTCAGTTTTAAAGAGGAAAGGAAATCAATTCAGGAATATAAACATTCAACTTAGGTTTTACAGCTCAGTGAACAATCAGGTTTAAGAATGGAAACTCAGTTAAAGGAATCCATCCTCATGACAGTGAACATGAACCAAACCATCCTTTAAGGTTCTGTTAGAGGGAAGAAAACTCAGGAAATAGGGAATGAATATACTCAGGTTTACAGGAAATTAGTGAGATGATAAATCATTCTCAGGTTTAGCAGTTAAGGACAGTGGCTAACTACCAAATCAAAAATTAGTTAATGATAAATCCTTCATTCAAACTCAGGTTAGGAAATAGAACTGTGACAGGAAACAAACAGTGAAATGCTAAAGGAAAAAAATGGAAATCAAATCACATTGACAACTAACCATTCTAAAACAAAACCGATTTCAATGAAGCCACATGCCAAATTTCCAATCACAAATCCAAAAGCCCATATTCGAATGAAATACTAAGCTAACATAACAACCAAACATGTGGGAGAGTATTTAATAGTTGAAAACATCATTCAAAATAGGGAATTAAAAGGTTTAGAAATCTGGAAACCAAAGTATCAGTTAACATGAATTCGAAATCCAACTCAAATGTCAAAAACCCCATTCTTAACTCAAAAACCAAATTGAATCGAAATATTTCAATCACATGTACTAATAATCATGTGGGGATATATAATAGTGCAAAGCATTACATAAACTGGGAATTAGAATAGTTTAGGAAATGGAAAAACCCATGTATCAGTCCCCTGTGCACAAGTATCAGCCGAATGGCATATTCCAACAATTTCGAATCCAAACTCTCACATCAACCCATTCTAATATGTAAATCTAAATTAACATAGATAATATATCATGTTTAGGATCAAATTAGCAATTTAAAACACAATCTAAACATTTAAAACTGCAAACAATCAGAGAACCAAATGAACACTGATACACGCACAGTGTACTATTCGTGCACACATGATATCGTGTCCGACACGACACGTGAGTTTGTGAAACCCTAGGAACCTCGTCTCAGTCATGGACAAAACATGTGTGTCAAGTTTTATGAGTCGAAGTGGCGCGTGCACTGAGCAAACGCACCCGAGCAGCAAGGCAAGCACCCTGCCCGCGCGCGCACGTGCAGCCGCGTGTCCACGTGTCTGTGGCGACACGACACGACACCAAACACGACTCAGAATACTACAATCATATAAGCGAGGTAAAAACCTAATTTTCTATTCAATTACATCTCAGAAAATGGATCGAAATGCCCTTTGGGGCATTTCGTCGAACACATGCATACACGAACTAATACGTGTCCGATACGGACACGTATAGGACTCGAATCCTAGGGTTAGCTAGTCCTACAGCTAGGGTAGGCCTAGGCCTTCCTATATATGGAATAAAACAGTAATTTCATGGTGTATATTAGAATTTACCTATTGATGTGTAAAGGCTCAAAATCCCCAAATGAAAGTGATTCCTCAAGCCAGCAAATTCCTTCAAATTGATTCTTCCCTGAAATTACTCAATACCAATAGCAAGTAGACTAATTTTAGAACCTAATGCAATTTATTTGGGAGAAAAAGGAGTTAAATAGGAATTTTTATGAATTAAAGAAGATGGAGACTCACCTCTTTCTTAAACTAGCAAATAATTCTAAAGGAGGCTAGCCCTAATTTCTAGGAGGGATTAAATAGAGTGGGAATGACTAGGTGGCCGACCATGGGCTGGGCTAGGGCTAGGTTTCACTAGGTTGCGTTGGGCCTCTAAGGCTTTAAGTCATAAGTCATGACTTGTGAAATCACAAGCCATTCCCTAATCAAATTAAATCCTAATCTCTCCAAATAAGTTCTAATGAGTTAAATGCCACTAACTTAGGTCAAGCTAGGGTTCCATAACCTAACCAAGTAGTCATTACCTAGGTTAGCCTCTAGGACAGTCACCAAGGTCAACACTAGTCAAAGCCTAGAATAGCACCATATCAGAAATACTAAAAATTACTAAAATTTCTAATAATGATAATTAATAATAATAATTCCAAAATAATTCCAAAATTTTAAAAATGACCAAAATACCCTCATTTGGAAAACTGGGTGTTACACCTAATACCTATAGACACATACATATATATATATGTATAGAGAGGAATAGAAAAAAGAGTGAGGGAGGGGTGTCAAGTGTGTGTACATGAGTGAGAGGGTGAAAGTGACGTGTGTGTGAAGCTTGTGTGTGTGTAAGAGAAGAGAGTGCAAAACAGTATATGACTGAACAGTGGGTGCACAATGTCATTAGGAACAGTGATGCAAGAAAATATGTAATAGGCAGTGAGTGTTAACAGTGAATGGGGGAAACTGGAAATCAGTGAACCCAGTCCCACAGTTCAGTATTGACAGTTCGATTTAGGGAAATAAGAAGGAAAGGAAAACAGTTCATGACCATGTCAGTTCAGCTATTAGGCAGTAAAAGAAAAGGAAAGAAATTAATGCACAATACCACACAGTCCACTTTTGACAGTTTTTTGGTCATACAATTCAAAACCCCATTTTGAAGTCGATTTACAACCAAACAACCCAAAAATCAAACCATAGTTAGACTACATATAGGAGAACCATATTAGGGACTAAAACATATAACTAACAGTATTAATTTAGATTAAAACAGTTGCCAAAGTTTATATCAAAAACCTGGAAAATACAGGAAATGCATATGTTTCAGAGATTTAGGTAAATGCTAAAAGGGATTTGAAATTAAACTAAAATACAAAACTAAGGGTTGGTAATGAAAATATATTACGTAAGTTTGTCCCAGGGTCCAACACGTGTCCACCATTATGACACAATCGTGTCCAAATCGACAGAAACCCAAAAACAGTACTGGACACTGAATTTCCAGTGCAGCCTCGTGCACAAGTGCACGCGTATCGTACATTCGACATAGTACAGACAAACCCTCGTGCTCATGTACAGGGATACACCTAGGATAGGTCCTTATGTCCATCACCCTGATTCGTGTCCTAGTGCGTCGTGTCCAGAGTTATCAACCCGTGTCAGTGGCCGAGTGTGCGCGTGTGCGTGTGTGTGTAAAACCAATGCAATGGTGATTCCTCTCTCGACATGCCACATGGTCATCTGAAACTTGACACATGGCATGTCAGTCAGTGCCTTATGGTGTGTGTTGTGTTTCGTGTCCGCTAGTCGAGTGTCGTGTCCGGTGCAGCCCCCGAACAGCAGGACAATGCAGTCCGTGCGCACGTGGCGTGTCCAAGTGTCAAAACTGACAGACACAAGGCCAAATCCACCCCAGTCGACAAGAAACATGTAAGCAACACTAAAACATGATTTCCTAATCAGAAACTTTCATAAATTAAAATCTAAATGCCCATTGGATCATTTCATCAAACACTCTAACACATGGACTGATACGTGTCCAAATGGGACTCAAAATGGACACGAAACCTAGGTCTAGGCATACCTACAGTTAGGGTAGACCTAGGGCTTTCTAAATATGTAAAGAAACTAGAATTTTAATGGTGTTTATAGAGATTTACCAATTGGTGTCAAAATACAAGAAAAGCTTCCAATAGAGGGGTTTCACCTTACTAGCAAACTTCTTCAAATTGCCCCAAAGCTGAAGTTGAACCCCACAAACAGCAAGAAAACCTAGATTAAAACCTATTGTAATTTGTTTGGATTAAAAAGGAGTTAAAATAGATTTTCTAGGAATTTATGAAGTTGGAAAAATACCTCTTTCTAAAACTTGTTCTTTCCTAAAGAGGCTAGCCCTAAATGGAGGAGAATATTTATAGAAGGAATTCCCAATGATAGGTGGCCGGCCACTAAGTATTTGGGTTAGGGTTTGGCATATGCCTAATGGGTTGGGCTAGTCATACAATGGTTCAAAATCACAAGTCATGACTTGTGTCTAAATGCCTTCTATTCTAACTTGGGTTTAAATGACTAAACCGTTGGTTAACTCTAGTCTAACTAGGGTTACATGACCTAACCAAGTTCATACCCAACTAGAGTTAGCTTCTAGGTTAGCCTACCAAGTCAAAGCTAGTCAAAGTCAACCTAGTCAACCTTCATTCAAACAATTCCAAAATAATTCCTAAAAATTCCCATAAATTCAAATAAATTCAAATAACCCCAAAAATGACAAAAATACCCTAAAACTAGAAATATGGTTGTGATATTAGTATGACATGACTCATGAACCAACTCGTTGGACTAGGCTACTTATACCCTTTAGTCATGCCATTGAATAAAATAGGGATTAGACTATTTATCAAAATTGGATTAGATCCTCCCATGCAATATTTAGGTCACATGATAAGATTTTGAGGGCATATTAGACATTGTGGATTAGCAAGAGGAAGCCCTAGCGGTCGGCCACCATAAGGAGGAGTCTTATTCTCTCTCTCTCTTCATTCATTTATGCCAATTCATCTCAATTTGGTATTCTTCCAAAAATTGAGCCATGCCTCCACCAATTTCTATTAATTTTCACTCAAATTATCTTCCGTCACTCTCATTCTATTTACTTGTAGGAGCCTAGGAGCTTTTAGATTAGGAGCACTGGAAGAAGAGTCCATTTCTAGGAGCTTCGTATCTGGATCGTGTCTATTTGACTTTTTATTGGGAATCCATATAAAAAACATCTCATGTTTTCTCTAATTAGACTCTAGTTGTTCAATTTGACCCTTAGAAATTAATCCATAGACTAGGACTACCAATAGGAGGAAGATTTAGGCTCTAATGATTCTCTATGTAAAAGCTATATAGTGTTTAGTGCCAATTTTAGGGAATTTCGAGATTGGGGCACAACGTATTTATCATTTGGTTATCTAGGTCTATTGTGTGTCTAGATCCGTGTCCACAATTGGATACGAGTAGGCCGTATCATGATACGGTAGGACACAGAGTCATTTTGGGGGGTTTTCCTTCCGACACTTGTGCATGACACTTGACACTAGCTATGTTATGCTCTAATTCGGTTTATATATATATATATATATATATATATATATATATATATATATATATATATATATAGACATGCTTATGTGATTTGGTAGGATTCTGACAAGATTTGATATAAGTATCTTGGGTGTATCACAAGCGTATCGTAGATTAGAGAAATATGAAGGTGATGCACACCAAGTGTTTGTATTTGTGCATGTGTATATAACATGTGAGTGTTTAGTCATTGATGACTAGGTGATTAGCTAGATAGATAGGTGTGTACCTATGTAGATACTTGTGTGTGTATATTTGTGCATAGTAGTATGTGTGGTGATATATATATATATATATATATATATATATATATATATATATATATATATATATATATATATATATATGAATGTGTGTAAAAGGATCTACAAAGATATAAATATGTGAGTAGGTATCTAGGTAGTTGTATACCTATTTCTACAATATAGGTGATATTGTGTGTATCAATAAAGAATAGGAGAGAGAATCATGTATAGAATGAATGGGGCAGTGGCTAATCAACAAGGAGGTATTAGGCAATAGTAGTAGAAGAAGTAACAGAAGTAGGAAGTTTCCTACTGCACTAGGAAGCAAAGGATCAAGAATAGAGAAAACTACAACAGCAGTAATAGGTCTTACTACGATAGGTGTATACAATAGTGTTGAGCGACAGTATGTGTGTTGGAGAGTTTAGGGGGGGTATCTGTAGAGTATTGAAAACAACAACTATAGTAACAAGTTTCTGCAGTAGTATCTAGAGAAAGAAGGGTAGCAGCAAATACAGGTAGATAATATAGAGATTAGGGTCTGTTCTCATGTGTCCAGTAAAGAGGGTGCCTACTAGGGGTGTGAGTGCTTAAGTATCCAGTACACTGCCCAGTACATAATATATATTTCCTGTGTGGGTGTGTTCATGGAAGAAGAACTTCCTATAACTTACTAGGCAGCAGGGAGGGTCAGTCATAGGAGTGCAATGCAGCACTGGATTAGGCTTGTATGTACAACAGCACTTATACGGGTGTACTACATACCATTTTGTTGGTGCACTAGCAATGTGTAGATGATTGCGAGTAAACAGTAGCATGTATGTGAAAATAGGTTATGTGTGTATAAATGTGAGCTCACATGTGTATAGTGTAATGGTAGGTAATGTCTAAGTTACAAGCAAGATTAAGGTATAGATTTGAGTAGTGTGTTTGGTAAACACATAGGTTAGGTTTAGAGTAATGTGATAGGGTATAAGGTATTCGGTATTGGGTTTGGTTTAACCTTAGGGATAAGGTATAAGTTGATACATAGGAAATTGGGTAAATTGGCTAAGGTATGGTATTATAGAGTTTATATATGTAACATATAGGTAGTTACATAAGGTATGACCTAGTATAGACTAGAATACCTTGGTATGGCAAGGTAAGGACCTAAAAACCTAGAAGTGGCCTAGTTTGACCAAGTTTAGCATGGTATTGACCTAGATTGACCAAGAAATGACTTGGGGACCTAATATTAAGCTAGTAAAGCATGTTTATTATTCCAAAACACAAATTGACATTGATATTCCATATTTAGGTCTTTGAGATACTATTTTGGATACCTTTGATACTTCATACCAGATTTCAGGCGAGTAGATTCTCTGATAATTTTTCGTTTATGATATCTTCTATATTTCTTGTATTTAGTGTAGATATCCTTGATCTTCAATATATTGGTTACATGGATTGGTATTTTAGAATCTCGTCATGAGATATTATTTCTTGTATATCTTGGTGTACTTTGTGCAAGTCTTGTTATTGTTCTTTTGCATTGTATGGACACCAATTCTTGCGAAGGCTCGTGACCTTCTCAGAGAATCTCGTGTCATAACGTACCATGGTTGGATCCACTATACTAGTCTGGGACGGAGAGTATTAGTGTAGATATGTGAACATACCCTCAATGTGCATGTTATTATTCCTTGTGAGTATTGATCATACATCCCACGTATGATCAACCAGGCTATAAATCCTTGTGTAAGTTTTCAAGCCGATCACATGTTGAAACTAGTGCTCACATACTTAGATAGTTTATTATTGATTCTTGTGCATGATGTTTTTATTCTTGTATTTACTTAAAATATGTACCATATCTGTTATATTCTTGTATATGTTCTTTACCTTATTTAGTCTCTCTATTTACTGTTACATAGTCTTTCTCATTTGCTGTAACTGTTACTAGAGGTGTACTTTGCTCAAATTTTGACTATATATATTTTTTAGATAATTTAGATGATGATTGACCTACCTACTACGGACCACAGGATGTAGTAGGACTAGCCCCGGAGACGTTGGCTCAAGAGGGCTTAGCTCCAGCTAAGAATACTCTAGTAGCGACTTCGTTAGACTAACTATTAATACTAGATTTGTCTTCAACTTTCTGACAATTGGCATGTTATTATTTGGAGGCATATGTTATTTTGAGATATTAGACTCTGGATATAGACTTGTGTTATGTTTATGTTAGACTTCTCGTGTTTATCATTACATATCTTTAAATCACTTTGTGTTGTTATCTTCCTTTAGTTACCTGTGATTGAGTATGAGTTTAGATATTATATTATCCTCATTTGGAGATGTTATTACCTTTGACAGGTTATGATATTTACTCATGAGTTATGTTAGAATGTATAGTAGACCTAGACAGTATTCTACCGTCGATGTTGCGACATAGGCTGGATGTACCTACATACTCGTGCCCCTACATCGGGTGCGGGTCGTGACATGTTTACAGTTTATTCATTTATGTTCTCTTACTCTATTTCATGTTATATATTTTCCATCATGTTATGAATAGTATATTATGTATTGTACTTGCTCCAATCCTGATTAGATAACCATAATTTAGGCAATATCTTAGAAGACTGGTGTCCCACTCACTATGGCACACCTGAGACTGATCGCGTTATACCTAAGGATGTAGGAGATAATGTAGCAGATTTACCACTGGAGGATGCTTGGATTCATCTTAGCATTTTACTTGTTTTTTCTATTCTATTCTCAGAATATTTATTGAGATGTACGCTATTTTGAGGATTTATATACCTAACATTCTGGATTAGATCTTGTGGACTTATCGTTCTACTTTATACTTACCTTCTAGCACTTGTGATTGAGTTATAATTTTGTCATCATGATTTACATTATGTTGCTGGATTGGATATAACTTGGGGATTAAACAGCATACTACTGCCGACTCTGCAGCATAGGCTGGATGTGTTTCCATGTACTCTTGTCCGAACTTTTGGATGTAGGTTGCGACACAATTTTGTGGTAACCCATGCAGGTCAGGCTTCGTAATTAGAGCAATGTCATGGTGGTGCAACGACTTAGTTATACCACTACGAGAATGCGATAGGATATAAGAAATAGGATTTTAGGATAAGAGAATACTCAATCACAAATTAGGATTTCCTAAGAGATTCCTAGGATGACCTCTGAGAATCTCATTATAACCCTATCATGAAAGTAGTTTCCCCTTATTTATGTCTACTCTTCCTTGATTCGTTATTGAAATTGATTCTTAGTGTTCGTTGTTGACTTTGATTTGCATCGAGATAAATTTTTGTAATAAATTAAGGTATATTCTGAAAACATATTTGATGAGAACAATGTGAAAGATAAAATGTCTGTATTAGTTTTGGAGTATAGAGTTTATCATAGCCATACTAGCTAGCATAACAAGGACATAGAGCCTATTTTTAGATATACTTATCTTAGTTATAGAATTTAGAGTTTCTCGCAGTTATACTGGTTAGCGTGGTAAGAATTCTAGATAACATGATTATAGAGGTATATACCTTAGTTATAGATTCTATCGTTTATTGCGGCTATGCTTACTGGCATAACGAGGATTTTGGGTAATATGATTATGGATAGGCGTATATGATTATCAGATTGTATCTTAAAAATTGGTTCTTAACAAATAATCTCTATCATTCCATTCTTGTTATTATAGAATTCATTTCCATCACCTTTCCTAGCTCAGGAGTAGGAATATTCTTCGTTACTCTCGTTAAGTTCCTTATAGAGATTTATTTTATTAATTTTTGAGGTTTCTTGGATAGTGTAGTAGTTGGTAAGTTACAAATAGATTTGTGTCATTGAGTATCAGTGTTGATTGTTGGGAGTGTATCTTGTGAGTCTGTAAGTGATTCCTGCTTGGCATGTGAGCTATAGGCATCAATATAGTGATAACTTATAGTGTAGTCAGTACCTTTGTAGTAATAGTTCTATGGTAGGTGTCAGTATAGTTAGTATTGGTACCAATGGTAGAATGGACAGTAAAGTATGATGATTACCTTGTTTTTCCATCGGTAAATCCTAACCTTTGAAATCAAAGGTCATCCTTTGATTTTCAGTTACTAAATTTCTATCATATTTGATCGTGATGAGTAATTTTGATTATAATCTTTATCGTGCCAAATTTTAATCATACCCAAATGAATTGAATTATGATCTTGCCTAGGTTTCGAAAATTATGACTAGATCCTATCTAAATCATTACTCTATTCTTAATCTTGTCAAATTTTAAGCTTGGTCCTGCCTAGATAACCGTTGCTTTGAATGACTAAACGACCTTGATTCTCGTAGTCATGACTATATATTTTGACCATGATAAAACTTTTTGGACATGTCTAGATAACTTAGATTCTATTGACCATGACCATATTTGAATTCATCCTTAATCGTGCCTAAGCTTTGATCTTTGGTCACACCTATATGAATTTGACCATGCCTAAAACATTCTATGCTTAGATTTGATTCTGTTGTAAATTGATTCCAACATGATCATGATTCTGATCTAAAAAATTTGATCCTTTTAGTCGTAACTAGCTCCTACCTAAAAGATTGGATTTTATTATTTATCGTGCCTATATGGTTTAAATTATGATTTCGAACTCATCCTCAATTGTGCCCAAATAATTTAAAATTGTGCCATAATTAATCATTCCTAAATGATTTTGACCATATTATGATGCTATCCCTAATCGTGCCATATCAAGCTATTTGAGGAACTAAGAAAGAATAAAATGCAAGACACTGAAGATTTGACGGAATTGGTCATAGTGTGGTAATGATACAATTTAGACTGTTATGTAATTTTGAATAATGAGATGAATTTGATGGAGCCCTTACTTTCCTATCCTATCATGTATCATTATTTTATTATAATAGAGACCTTTTTTTCCTATTCTTGCAATCACCATTTGATTTCATTATTAGTATAATCAATCCCATTTTTATCGTGACTAAGTACTTTCGATCGTGCCAAATACATATGGTCATGATTTCGATTATATTCTTAAACATATCTTGGTTCTATCTGACCACATTCTTCTTTAGACATGACTATATTCTCGAATATGTCAAATTATTGGTCTTGCCCATATTACCTTGCATGACTAGGTGACCTTGGTTCTATACATTGATATTATCCTTAAATTTTGAATCTTTAGTTGCGCCCATATGACTTTAACCTTGAGTTGATCCTGCCTTAACCATTCTATGCTTAGATTCCAATTCGATTATAACTAATGATTTTGATCTAAATAATTTTAATTCTATATCAGGCCTAAGTGATTGGATTTATTTTTTCAACATGCTTATATGATTTTGATTTCAAATCCATTTTTGAACGTGCCTAAATAATGATGTATTATGATCCTACCTAAATGGTCTTGACCGTACTTCGATAATGATCTTCGTCGTGCCAAATTGATTTAATCGTGCATGAATGATTTTGTTGATAACCAAATTCGATTATTGCTAGTCCTATCGAATCAAATAATTTTATTAATCGTGCCTAAACGATTTGGATTTTATTCTTGGTTATGCCTTAATCATGGTTAGATTTTGATCATGCCAAACCATACCATTTCTAAATTTCTTTATTTGATTAATCTTAGTCGTGCAAATCACATCATTCCAGTATTTGAGTGCGCCCAAGTGATTTTGCTTATATTAATATTTGTAATTAGATTTTAATACTATCTTCAATGGTATTTAGATTTAAATTCTATTGATCGTGTTAATTTAAATTTCGAGAAAATTTTTTTTATGGTGGGCAGACTGGTAACTACCTAGAATTTGAATGTCTATTTTTGAGAATTTAATGCTAATTTCTAGAGTTATAATTTTTTTCTAAATTTATTTATGAAATTATTATTTTGCTTTGATTATTATAATTTATTAATTAGTCAAACTTTAAAATTGTTGGCTTAATATTATTTTTATTTAAAATTCATTTTAGCTTACCAAGCCTTAGGCTTGGATTGTGAGCTACTAGCTAATATTGTATTCCTAATTTCTGTACTAATTATTAGTGGGTTTGGGCTTTAGATTAATTAACAGTTGGTTGTTAGTTACTAATTACTAGATTAGTTTAGATTAGTTATTAGTTAGTAATTAGTTAGTCATCTTCACCATTTCTTCCTAGATCTATTAGCAATTATATTGAAGGCCATCATTGTCACGCCCCAGAACCAGAATACTGGAGAGCGGGGGCAGACATAGCCAACTACGTATATGAAATGGAATCCATCTCGCTATACGGTCACGGCTGTCTAGATACATGAGGGTTTATCTACAAGCTAACAGTCTCTTAAGGTCATGAACAAGCCTAGTGTCTCAATCACAAGCAAGTAAGTAAAAGTCACAAGATGTATGATCATTAAATATACAATAGTAAGGCGTCCCAAACATTACATATTCAGTTGATCATGAAGCTAGTCGTTACAAAATGTCAGGACTAGCAAGAATTTAGTCATACATGATCAACCCTAGGATCTGTTAATTATGTTACAGCCCGTAGGCAGACAGTAAGTAAGTACAATCGAGCTAAACAGGTGTTCGTCGGCTAAACGTCTCAAAAGAATACTTTTACAATAGAGTGGGAGAGCCAAAATAACCCACTCGTTGCCAGGATTCCTTCTAGTGTTCACCATCTGGCAGGAAGGTTGGGAGATCCTCGGTAGCTGCTCCAAAATTTGGCCATACAAAACCAGCTGGGTCAGACCCCAGAAAGAGCAAGTGCCACAAAGGAGGCTTCATTTAAGAGCTAAAACCAGCAATCAGCACAAGATATAAATAAAAGTAAGAACTAGAAATAAAGAAAATACACCAGGATGATATATGACGAGATAACCATGGAACTATTCAGATAACCAGGTTACAACCCGTAAACCAAACAAGGACCGGGGTTGTAATCCTTCGTCTGAACAGAACTTGGAATTCACACCATTTATCGGTAAAATAAATACAAGTATTCTGGTCACTCAATAATCTGGAACAGGATCAGGGCAAGACTTGACTGGTTAGACTCCGTCCAATCACTTCACGGCCAAGCAAGAATTACGGCTTGATACTTTAACTAACTATAGTTGTCACAAGCCTAATTACTAACAAGATGGAGTAAGATTATTCCACAGCCGCAAGCCCTGCAGACCATCCAGGTTACCCGGGTTAAAAGATTAGAGTTGAATTCAGGTGGGTACATCGTCCAGGAAACGAATATACCCTTAGGTAGATTGAAGGGTGCAACACATGACAGTGTGCTGGAAATGTGCCCTACTCGACGGCAGGCTATAGATCCCAAGGCGTGTCCAGGTAATGGGATTGCCTGTAGCCGGGAAATCTCGTCATGACTAATGTATTAATCTAGTTATTAGCCTTAGTCCATTTTAGTAGGTACTCCTGACCGTGGTACTCAGGAGTCCCTGTCCTAGACATGATGCAAGACAAGACTGGTTTATTTATACAAACACAATCGCCCACGGTGTCCAAATTAATTATACAGGTCATGTCATGTCAGGTAGCCGTCGCAACAGCTATTCGAGATAATCGTGTCAGGTTATCATGCCAAGTGTGCTGGTCAGGAGTGCGCCACGATGGGCCACTATAAGGTCATGTCAGGTTATTATGTCAGGAGTGCACCACTACGGGTCACTATCACGTCATGCTCAATTATCAATTCCAAACATATCAAGTAAATTCATGATTATCAAGTTCAAGTAAAATGGACGTTAAATATCTAATAAAATATCAATATACAGGGCTATAGAAGATCCAGGGTAAGTAGGGTCAGGTCCAGTTGCGCCTAAGTTAGACTGCGCTCAAGTCAGCCTACGCTCAGGTCAGGCTACGCTCAGGTCAGCCTACGCTCAGGTCAGGCTACGCTCAGGTCAGCCTACGCTCAGGTCAGCCTAAGCTCAAGTCAGGCTACGCACAGGTCAGCCTACGCTCAGGTCAGCCTACGCTCAGGTCAGGCTACGCTCAGGTCAGCCTATGCTCAGGTCAGGCTACGCTCAGGTCAGCCTACGCTCAGGTCAGGCTACGCTCAGGTCAGGCTACGCTCAGGTCAGCGTATGCAAGACATACGCCTCCAAAAGGCAGCGTATGGACTCCATACGACTCCTCATCAAGGCAGCGTATGAGGTCCATACGACTCCTTGCCAAGGCAGCGTATGAGGTCCATACGACTCCTCATCAAGGCAGCGTATGAGGTCCATACGACTCCTCATCAAGGCAGCGTATGAGGTCCATACGACTCCTTGCCAAGGCAGCGTATGAGGTCCATACGACTTCTCATCAAGGCAGCGTATGAGGTCCATACGACTCCTCATCAAGGCAGCGTATGAGGTCAGACTACGCTGCGCTAAAGAGCGCGTACAGCTCTGTGACGCAAGCTAAAAAGCTCGTGTACACTGCTCACTATCTTCTCCAAATCAGCAAGAACTCCATGGCTGAACCCAAAGCTTCAAAAGTCCATAACTTAGTCAAAACAAGTCCAAATCCAACTTTTCAAAGGTCAAAATTGGGTAGAATAAAATTCTCTACAACATGGAACCACAGAAACTTGAAAACAAAGAAGTTTGATAGATCAAAACCACCAAAATCCGAAAATAACTAATTTCTAGATCTACAAAAATTAAAGCCTCAAAATGGAAAATGACAAGTTCTAATGTGTCTTAGAAATATGAGAAGAAGCTAATAGAATAATAAAAATGGGCTCTCTTGTGGAAGCAAGTTGCACTTGCCTAAGGGGTGTTCTTGGTTGGTGATGGGTTTAATGGAGAAGGAGAAGAGATTAATGAAGAGAGAGAAGAAGAATAGGTAATAAATATGAGTGGTGGTGGTAGGTAGGGAGTTCACCCCTTGGTTCATAATGAACCAAGAGCAATCCTAAACCGAACCAAGCCAACCCAAACCAAGAATAAACCAAGCCCAGGGAGGAAATTAAGCAAGGAAATCATGCAATACAAGAATAATTACGTACACGTATTCTAAAAATACGTAATACGAACCACAGGCATTACAACTCTATCCACCTTAAAAGAATTCCGTCCTCGAAATTTAATCAAGAGGCTAGAGGAGCAATGACAAGCTACATTAATTACATGCAAGCTATAACTAGGCAGACAATCACTCATTCAAGCAAGGAATCGAAGGCATGAGGCATAAGAAAGACATTATACCTCACGAGTCAAACAAGTCGGGATATCGCGATCGGATATCATCCTCACGCTCCCACGTTGACTCCTCCAAAGAGTGATGACCCCAAGCAACTCGGACTAACTTGATAGTCTTGTTCTTGAGGTCTTCTCTCTCCGGTCCAATATAGACACGGGCCTCTCCTCATACGAAAGGTTGGTACCAACAACCAATTCCGAATGATCCAGGATGTGGCTTGGGTCCGGGATATACCATCGTAATTGGGATACATGGAATACGTCATGCACCTCGCTTAGCGACGGTGGAAGAGCGAGACGATAGGATACATCTCCTACTCGCTCCAGAATGTCAAACGGTCCTATATACCTAGGACTAAGCTTGCCCCGTACGCCGAAATGAATGACGCCACGGTTAGGCAAAATCCTCAGGAATATATGATCGCCGACCGAAAACTCGAGAGGGCGCCGATGAGAATCGACCCAATGGCACTGGCGATCTTGGGCAACTCGAAGATGATCTCTGACTCGCCTGACCACTTCAACTGTCTGGGCAATCATCTCTGGACCGAGCATCTGTCTTTCTCCAAAATTATTCCAGCTAACGGGGATCTGCACTTCCTACCATACAGTGCCTCGAACGGTGCCATCTGGATACTGGCCTGGAAACTGTTGTTGTACGAGAATTCCACCAAGTACAAGTGATCTTCCCATGAACCATCGAAGTCAAGTGTGCAAGACCGCAACATGTCTTCAAGAGTCTGGATCGTGCGCTCCGACTGGCCATCTGTCTGCGGGTGATATGCTGAACTGAACTGGAGATGAGTTCCCAAACTCTCTTGCAAGCTACGTCAAAAGTGCGACATAAATCTTGAATCTCGGTCCGAGGTGATACTGACTGGCATACCGTGTAATCTGACAATCTGCCTGAGGTACATCTCTGCTAACTGAGCCGTCGACTGACCAACTCTGAATGGAAGAAAGTCAGCCACTTTTGTGAGCCTGTCAACTATAACCCAGATAGCATCTCTACCAGCTGGGGATCTAGGTAATCCAGTCACGAAATCCATGGTCACATGCTCCCACTTCCATTCTGGAATCGATAAGGACTGAAGAAGTCCAGCCGATCTCTGACGTTCGGCTTTAACTTGTTGGCAAACCAAACACCGAGAGACAAACCGAGCTATCTCCCGCTTCATGCCATTCCACCAAAAATGCTGTCAGATATCACGGTACATCTTCGTACTGCCGAGATGGATGGAATACTGCGAACTGTGCGCTTCTGACATGATCTCCAGCTAGATATCTCAGCTAGGTACACAAAGACGCTTACCATGTCGAAGTGTACCATCCTCATGAATGCATAACTCTGGTCTTCGTCCCGTCTCACACTCTGCTCTGAGTCGCTGAAGCTTGGAATCTGCCGACTGCGCCATCCGGATCCTCTCGACTATAGTGGACTGAACTTGCATACTGGCCATCAAGGCCACACCGGAAGGGAGAATAACTTCAATACCCATCATCTGAAGATCTGCTAACAGCTCTGGTTGTGCTGTTAGAAAATAAACTCCCGCTCTCCTGCTCAATGCGTCCGCAACAACATTGGCCTTCCCAGGATGATACTGCATGTTGACATCATAATCCACAAGAAGCTCCAGCCACCTTCTCTGACGCATGTTAAGATCCTTCTGGATGAAAACATACTTCAGGCTCTTATGGTCGGTGAAAATCTCTACCAGGTCTCCATAAAAGTAGTGCCTCCACATCTTAAGTGCAAACACCACTGCTGCCAGCTCCAAGTCATAGGTTGGGTAATTCCTCTCATGATCACGAAGTTGTCATGACGCATAAGCTATTACCTTCCCATGCTGCATCAGAACACATTCTAAACCTCTGCCTGAAGCATCACAGTACACTGAGAATCCTCCGATCCCATCTGGAAGTGTGAGAATAGGAGCTGTTATCAGGCCTCGCTTCAACAGCTCAAAAGAACTCTGACACTCTGTTGTCCAAGCAAACTGCGCATCCTTGCGGGTCAACTGCGTCAATAGCGCTAAAATTCGAGCAAAATCCGACCTCCGGTAGTAGCCGACCAATCCAAGAAAAGTACGAACCTCTGCAACTATGCTGGGCACTGGCCATGACTCAATAGCCACAATCTTCTGGAGATCTACTTCTACTCCTCCTCGAGTGATGATATGACCCAAGTACGAAATGCGATCGAGCCAGAACTCGCATTTACTGAACTTGGCATATAACTGGTTCTCTCTGAGGATCTGAAGAACTATACGGAGATGCTGCTCATGCTCCGCCTCACTCTTGCTGTAGACCAGAATGTCATCCAAGAACACAATCACAAACTGATCCAAGTAAGGCATGAAGATGCGATTCATAAGGTCCATGAATACTGCCGGCGTATTGGTTGCTCCAAAAGGCATAACAAGGAATTCCTAATGCCCATATCTCGATCTAAAAGCTGTCTTCGGGATGTCCTGCTCTCTGACTCTGATCTGATGATAACCTGAGCGCAAATCAATCTTCGAGAATACTGAAGCCCCCTTGAGTTGATCAAACAAGTCATCTATCCTCGGAAGAGGGTATCTGTTCTTGATTGTCACTGAGTTCAAGGTACGATAATCAACACATAACCTGGACGTGCCATCTTTCTTTTTCACAAGAAGCATCGGGGCTCCCCAAGGCGATCCACTAGCATGAAAGAATCCCTTGGTTCTGAGTTCTTCAATAATCTTGTACAATATCTCCAACTCTGACGACGCCATCCTGTAGACTCTCTCTGACACTGGGGCTGTCCCGGGAATCAAGTCTATAGCGAACTCGATCTCCCGCTCCGAAGGCATACCTGGAAGTTCTTATGGGAAAACATCTGGAAACTTCTCGACTATCCTGGGCAACTGAACTGCTGCTACTGCCATCCGTAATACTGGAGGGGATGACTCAACTTCGCCTCGGGAGAAAGAAAACTCCGGCTCGCCTAGAATGCTAAAAACAACCGTGCCAATGTGGCAGTCTATCCTAGCATAGTGGTTCCTCAACCGATCCATCCCTTGGACCACATCATAGTCTGCCATCGGGAACTCTATAAATCTAGCGGGGAACTCTCTACCGCTAACTACGACCCGACACAAAGAAAATACTCTATCGACACCCACAAGTCCGTTACCAGTAAGTATATTGAGCCTTACTGATAATGACTCGGGCTCCAGTCATATCCGTGTCACGAATCGTGCAGACATAAATGAATGCGATGCACCAGAATCAAATAAAGCTGAAGCTGGAAAGGAGTTAATGAGAATAGTACCTGCCACTACCTTTCCTGGTGCCAATCCTTCCTCCACGGTCATCACCATAGCCTGACCGTGCCCTCGGGGTGCTGGTCCCCTCTACTAAAATCCTCGCTGCCTGCTCTGACTCTGGGCTTGGACTTGTACATACTGCTGGGGGTTCTGCTGCTGGAACACTTGGGTCTGAGGCGGCAAGGGCCTCGGCAATGGATACTGCTGCTGCTCGACCGGAGCTGGTCCTCTCATCGAAGAGCTAGAAAGGTTGGACGATGATGAACCACCCCTATTCGGGCAGGATCCAACCCTATGGTCTGGTGCTCCACAAGCCAGACACAATCCCTGTGCCCTGCGACATTCTGCCACCACATGGCCTGGCTTACCACAATGAGAACAACCCACTGCGGAAGATTGCTTCTGCTTCTGCTGCTGAGGGTGCGTCGAAGTTGAATGCTGAACCGACGTCACTGAGGCCGCTCGCCTCGGAGTTCTAATAGTCAAAGCCCTGGCTGCCGGGGCCGGTGCTGAAGACTGATTCATCTGGCCGTGAGATCTCTTCCGACCTCCGGCCCTATCCACAATCCTCTGGAAGGTATACTCATACCTCCGGGCTGCTCTCAAGACTGCATCAAAAGTCTGATGCTTAAACTGCTCAACTGCCAACAAGATCTCCAAGTGAAGTCCCTGCTGGAACCGCTGGGCTCTATCATACTCGGTTGCCACCAAAGTGGGAGCAAACCGACTGAGTCTGGAAAACTCGGCCGCATATCCGTCGACCGTCCTGCCTCTTTGCTTCAGATTGGTAAACCTCGTCTGCAGATCATACCGAGCCACGGCATCGAAATACTTTGTCTGGAATCTCTCTCTGAATACTGCCCAAGCAATGGGTGCTGCTAATCCAACGGCCTGCGCTGTCCACCAGCTGCGGGCAAGATCTAACAACTGCAGGCGCACAATAGCCACCTTCTCGTTCTCTGGGGTCTTGGCTGCTTCTAGAATCACCTCTGTGTCCTAAAGCCAAGCATCTGCCGCGATAGCATCTTCACTACCGTTGAAGAACGGAGGGTTCAAGCGCTTGAAGCTGTTGGCCGTGCTGTTACCCTGATGACCACCCCGGGTCAAAGCATCCGTCACTGCCTGGTGCAAGGCATCTCCACGCCAGTCTTGGAATGCTATCAAGGTCCTGACGAGTCCTACCAAAGTGCCGTCATCATGTTCTACAGGTTGAACTGGCTGGACTGGTGGCTCTCCGCCAGAAGGCACGACTCTGGAGGCTACTCCGGAATGCTGGGCTTGATCTCCAGGTTGCTGCTGGTCCACGGGAGGTGCTCCGCCTTGCTGGTCGATAGGACCACGAACAATGCCGCTGAAGAAGACGACATAGAAAATAATAAGGAAGGACCAGGACAGATCAACGATACAAGCATATGATCAGGACAAGAATCCAGGGATTCAGAAGATACGAGCAGAGATCAAGGACGAATACTGATTGAGACATTTATTCGGTAAACCCTCACATATCTTGATTTACAAGACCTGCATGGGCCACCACTTAAACTATGTCACGCCCCAGAACCAGAATACTGGAGAGCGGGGGCAGACATAGCCAGTTACGTATACGAAATGGAATCCATCTCGCTATACGGTCACGGCTGTCTAGATACATGAGGGTTTATCTACAAGCCAACAGTCTCTTAAGGTCATGAACAAGCCTAGTGTCTCAATCATAAGCAAGTAAGTAAAAGTCACAAGATGTATGATCATTAAATATACAATAGTAAGGCGTCCCAAACATTACATATTCAGTTGATCATGAAGCTAGTCGTTACAAAATGTCAGGACTAGCAAGAGTTTAGTCATACATGATCAACCCTAGGATCTGTTAATCATGTTACAGCCCGTAGGCAGACAGTAAGTAAGTGCAATCGAGCTAAACAGGTGCTCGTCGGCTAAACGCCTCAAAAGAATACTTTTACAATAGAGTGGGAGAGCCAAAATTACCCACTCGTTGCCAGGATTCCTTCTAGTGTTCACCATCTGGCAGGAAGGTTGGGAGATCCTCGGTAGCTGCTCCAAAATCTGGCCATACAAAACCAGCTGGGTCAGACCCCAGAAAGAACAAGTGACACAAAGGAGGCTTCACTTAAGAGCTAAAACCAGCAATCAGCACAAGATATAAATAAAAGTAAGAACTGGAAATAAAGAAAATACACCAGGATGATATATGACGAGATAACCATGGAACTATTCAGATAACCAGGTTACAACCCGTAAACCAAACAAGGACCGGGGTTGTAACCCTTCGTCTGAACAGAACTTGGAATTCACACCATTTATCGGTAAAATAAATACAAGCATTCTGGTCACTCAATAATCTGGAACAGGATCAGGGCAAGACTAGACTGGTTAGACTCCGTCCAATCACTTCACGGCCAAGCAAGAATTACGGCTTGATACTTTAACTAACTATGGTTGTCACAAGCCTAATTACTAACAAGATGGAGTAAGATTATTCCACAGCCACAAGCCCTGCAGACCATCCAGGTTACCCGGGTTAAAATATTAGAGTTGAATTCAGGTGGGTACATCGTCCAGGAAACGAATATACCCTTAGGTAGATTGAAGGGTGCAACACATGACAGTGTGCTGGAAATGTGCCCTACTCGACGGCAGGCTATAGATCCCAAGGCGTGTCCAGGTAATGGGATTGCCTGTAGCTGGGAAATCTCGTCATGACTAATGTATTAATCTAGTTATTAGCCTTAGTCCATTTTAGTAGGTACTCCTGACCGTGGTACTCAGGAGTCCCTGTCCTAGACATGATGCAAGACAGGACTGGTTTATTTATACAAACACAATCGCCCACGGTATCCAGATTAATTATACAGGTCATGTCATGACAGGTAGCCGTCGCAACAGCTATTCGAGATAATCGTGTCAGGTTATCATACCAAGTGTGCTTGTCAGGAGTGCGCCACGACGGGCCACTATAAGGTCATGTCAGGTTATTATGTCAGGAGTGCACCACTACGGGTCACTATCACGTCATGCTCAATTATCAATTCCAAATATATCAAGTAAATTCGTGATTATCAAGTTCACGGCTATAGAAGATCCAGGGTAAGTAGGGTCAGGTCCAGTTGCGCCTAAGTCAGACTGCGCTCAAGTCAGCCTACGCTCAGGTCAGGCTACACTCAGGTCAGCCTACGCTCAGGTCAGGCTACGCTCAGGTCAGCCTACACTCAGGTCAGCCTAAGCTCAGGTCAGCCTACGCTCAGGTCAGCCTACGCTCAGGTCAGGCTACGCTCAGGTCAGCCTACGCTCATGTCAGGCTACGCTCAGGTCAGCCTATGCTCAGGTCCGGCTACGTTCAGGTCAAGCTATGCTCAGGTCAGCGTATGCAAGACATACGCCTCCAAAAGGCAGCGTATGGACTCCACACGACTCCTCATCAAGGCAGCGTATGAGGTCCATACGACTCCTTGCCAAGGCAGCGTATGAGGTCCATATGACTCATCATCAAGGCAGCGTATGAGGTCCATACGACTCCTCATCAAGGCAGCGTATGAGGTCCATACGACTCCTCATCAAGGCAGCATATGAGGTCAGACTGTGCTGCACTAAAGAGCGTGCACAGTTCAGTGACGGAAGCTAAAAAGCTCGCGCACACTGCTCACTGTCTTCTCCAAATCAGCAAGAACTCCATAGCTGAACCCAAAGCTTCAAAAGTCCATAACTTGATCAAAACCAGTCCAAATCCAACTTTTTAAAGGTCAAAATTGGGTAGAATAAAATTCTCTACAACATGGAACCATCAAAACTTAAAAACAAAGAAGTTTGATAGATCAAAACCACCAAAATCTAAAAATAAATAATTTCTAGATCAATAAAAATTAAAGCCTCAAAATGGAAAATAACAAGTTCTAATGTGTCTTAGAAACATGAGGAGAAGCTAATGGAACAATAAAAATGGGCTCTCTTGTGGAAGCAATTTGCACTTGCCTAAGGGGTGTTCTTGGTTGGTGATAGGTTTAATGGAGAAGGAGAAGAGATTAATAAAGAGAGAGAAGAAAAATAGGTAATAAATATGAGTGGTGGTGGTAGGTAGGTGGTTCATCCCTTGGTTCATGATGAACCAAGAGCAATCCCAAACCGAACCAAGCCAACCCAAACTAAGAATAAACCAAGCCCAGGGAGGAAATTAAGCAAGGAAATCATGCAATACAAGAATAATTACGTACACGTATTCCAGAAATACGTAATACGAACCACAGGCATTACAATCATGGCTTGTGGAACACTCAAATTTCTTCGATTAAAATAGTGGATTAAAATAGTGGGGACTCCCCAATATTTTATTCACACAAAATTCATCCTATTGTAAATTATGCTCATCTACTAGCCACCGTCGGACCGTCGCCCACCGGCCTTTCCCCAGCCACCTACTTTTCTTCTCTACTATTTCGGCCATCTCGACCAGCCTCCATAGCCACCACACACCTGTAAAGCCATCACTACCGCCGGACCACCACCAACTCTAGCCACCCTAGCCTCTACCTTTACTACCAGTGGCCACTATCACACAAACCACATAGCACACCCATCATCCTCCGTCGTCGAGCCATGCGTTGTCGACAACTACGACCGGCGTTTCCTACCGCGGCATCGCCATGTCTTCACTACCACAACGACTACCATCAGTCGCCACATCCACCTGCCGCCCTCCCTATCGAAGCCCCGACCACCACCACATCTAGCCACCTACACTTTGACACCATGACCCACAACCATCATTATCATCATCACCTTCACATGAATAGTTACCACCATCATCCACCATCATACATTACTACCACCGCCCAACACCGACTCCACTCACTATATCTGGACCCAACTTCACTATGCCGACCACAATCTCCGACTCCATGCCTCTGTCTCCGACCATTACCACCCAGTTCTGTTACTCGCCCCTCCCTGAGCCGTGTCTGCCGCACTATCGCTCGGCCATGGCTAAGCAGATCTCCGATCAGTTCTCTCCCTCTCTCCGCTCAGATCGTGGTGAGCCCCCTCTCGTTCCTACTTCTCCTCTCTCCAGATCTCCACCCTCTCTCTATCGATCCTCTCGTTCCTCCTTATCTTCTTCTTTATTTTTTACTCCCTCTCTTTCTCTCTTCTCCAGCCTTCTTCTTTTCCTCTCTATTAATTTCTTTTTATTTTATTTATTCAACACAGGCCCAAAGCTTTGGGTTAGGTTTCTTTCAACTATTAGATGTTTCTTTTAATGTTTTGGTTATGTTGGATTGGGCTAGGCTTAGCCTATTTTAAAATATTTTGAAATATTTTGAATATAGTTTTCTTATGAGGATTGGGCTCGGTTTTAGCCCATCAGAACTAATTAATAGTTTTATTTTTAGATATACATATTAATTTCAAAATATCTTGAAATTCTAAATATTACTATTTTATCTAATTAAAATATACCTCTAACCTATAATTTGTAATTGCTAAAATTAGGGTTTTAGCCTATAAAGATTTTTTACATTACAAAAATATTATTTCAAACATTTCGACAAGTAAAACCTAGTTTTCAAATATTATAAATATTTTCCATAATAGTTACAGGTATTTAATCATGCCTTTCTCTTTCAGTTATCTTTTCAATCGTGACTAATCGTGCATTCTGCCTTGTGACTTTTGGGTAATCACTTATAAATCAGTCGATTATTTCTGGACTATTTATTGTGGACTACTATTGAGTTATTTGGATGATGGATCGATATTAGACTATTATTGGACGTCATAATCTTTATGACTATGATTTGGGATGACACGATATTGTGATTTATTATGGACTTTAGACTCTGATACTTTTCATGTCTATACGTTCTTGTTGCGCACATCGACTTTAGATACCCGAGGTAAGTACTTATAATGATCCTTTCATTTCCTGATGGTTACTCTATTTCGTGTTTTAGATTTACATTCATTAATTATTGACACAATTATTACTAAAGATTAGTGTTTATGGATTCTATATATTTTATGATTATCGTGTTTCCATGCTTTCGTGTTCACCTTGCTCACATTATAATTCGAATCCATGATTGCTAGTTGGATGCGAAATGTCATCAAAACTTGTACTACGTGCTACCGTGTTTAATAAATAATCATACACCACATGTACAATTGAGCCAGACCATATAGATCCCTCAGCCTGATTACATATAGAACTTGGTATTTTAAATGCACTTAATATAGTTATGACTTATGTATTTCATATTGATTATGTCATATGCCTTGATTCTATGCTACGATTATTCTTTTTCCTGTTTATATTCTTGTCAGATCATGTTTACAGTTTATTCATTTTATTTCTTACTATATCTCATGTTATATAGTTTCTATCATATTATGAATAATAGATCATATATTGTACTTGCTCTAATCCAGACTAGATAACGATATTTTTAGGCGATGACTTAGAGGACTAGTGCTTCTTTCATTGTGGCCACCTGAGGCTGATCACGGATACCTGAGGATGCAGGAGATGTCGTAGCAGATTTACCACTGGAGGATTCTTAGATAGCTTAGCATTTTACTTACTTGTTGTTTAGATTCTATTGTCAGAACATTTATTGAGATGTACGCTCTTTTAAGGATTCATGTACCTGACTTTCTGGATTAGATCTGGTAGACTTGTTGTTCTATTTCATATCTACCTGTTAGCACTTGTGATTGAGTTAGAATCTTGTTATCATGATTTATATTATGTTGCTGGATTGGATATAACTTGAGGATTACATAGCGTACTACTGCCGACTCTGCGGCGTAGGCTGGACGTATTTCCACGTACTCGTGTCCGAACTTCTCGGTGCGAGTTGTGACACCGTCCATACTGGACCTATTAAATATATTATCAGAGGCTCTTCAGTGGGCTCTTTCCACACAGGGACTTTCAAATATATAGCCAAATATTCTTCTATGGCCAGTTAAGTGGATGCTTCTTCCATCCGTCAACATCATCCCCCTTATTTACCGCAAAGTTTGATGGCTCATCGTCGAATAGTCTTTGATCTAAAGGTTTATACAACATTGGATCAGAAAAATATACTTCGACTCCTCTGAAAGGACCAACATCCGTAAATTCTGTACAGACTACCCCTTCTTCATTCACATACTTGAAACATTGGTGAAGAGTATATGGCACAATTAGATTGTCATGTATCGATGGTCACCCCAACAAGATGTTCTAGGTTACGTTGGCATCAATGGCATAGCAGGTAACCTCAATTCCAAGGTTGCTTATCTGACACTTGAAACGGATCTTACTTAAAGGTTAGCTCTGTCTGGTATTGAAGCCGGTAATAGTGGTGGTAGTAGCTGACAACTTGTGCATTGGGATTCCTAATATCTGAAGCCGACTACGATGAATGACACTGACTGATGAGCTAGGATCAATGTGGATACGGTCCACCTGGCAATCTTCGATATACCCTGTGTAATACAGGGCTCTATCATGACGGTTGTTATTCAAAAATGTCTTCTTGTGAGAAGGTGTTGCTGGGAATTTTTTTTGACAATATGTGACAATAAGGACAAGTCATATAATCATCATCAGGTTCCGTTGTATTCTATATATATGAGTCTACATGCTGTGAAGCCTCACTCAATGCATCACGTGTCTCTTTGGAGAGACAAAACAGCTCGAATATGGATAACTGAGTTGGGGTATTAGCAAGTTGTGCCAATATGTCAAAATTAGAAGGCTTGTTGAGCCCTATAAGATTAGACTTCTTCAAGGACTTGTCAAACCTCACTTCTTTATGTTTTTCTCTATCCCCTGAAGTCTATTTTGGTAGACCTAATTCAGATATAGCTGGAGCTGCAGGTGGATTATAAGTAAAGACAGTAGGAAGGGGATTATCATCTTGTTCGGGATTAGAGGTCAGTAAGTATGTCTACACTGGCCATACTGTATGGCTTACTCTTTTTCTTCTTTCCCTGGAACTTGGAAGTAGAAGAGGTAGGTTTTGAATCCATATCTTGAAGAAGATCAGGATGGATCCACATGACCTCACAACGATGAGTATTTAGTGGTACTAGCCCGGCTGTTTATTACGAACCGAGGGAAGATTTATAACTTGTAAAGTTGCCCTTGGTATCGATATTACTCCGTCTTGGACTTCAACCGTATGAAGATCCCCAAACTGAAGCAAAAGAAGATTTGTAGACACTTGCTTCTCATCTGTATGTAGTGTGATGGCCTGGGAATCCAGTGACTGTTGGATATGTGGATATGATTTTTTAGTACATAATAATCTTTCGTAGGGAGTTGTACACGGTGATAGAAGAAGTACTTTGGATCGTTGGTTCGTCCCACTAGATTTAGCCTGTGAGGATCTGAAAGCTACAATTTGTTGCTCTTTATAAGTACATGAAGATGTCCACCGTAAGGGCTTCATTAAACGTGTATTGTGGCATGGGTTTTGGAGCAGTTAGAGCTTTTTGCTTGGACTGGAAAGCCTTGACAGAAACATCTACCTTAAAAGATTCTTTTCTTTTATTTTTCCCAAAATTATTAGTATTCTGGGGGCGCTTCCCTTTGTCATCTGGCAAATTGTGTTCGATCAAATGTAAAATTTGGATGAAGTACTCTTCGTCCTTCTCGACAGTAGCAATAAAAGATGGTCAATCATTATAATCACTGGGTACAATACAGAATCTGACTGTGGGCAAGAAGTTACCCCTATATGTATCAATCTGTACCAACTGAGGAGTCCGAGGATGCAACTTTATTGCTAATCTAATGAACCGTTAAATGAATTCCCGAGCTGGCTCCTTATTATCCTGCTTTGTTGCAATAAGCTTTGACATGGAGACATCATATGTCCCCTTATAAAACATGGTAAGGAACAATTTCTCTAGGTCCTTGAAGGTTTTAATGTAATCATCTGGCAGATTGTAGAACCATTTGAAGGCCAATCCTTTCAGGTTACCGATGATCTGTTTATCCCAAAATGCATCATTCAAATGTTTTCTCGGTAAACCTATTCCATCATAGGGAATCAGTGATTGAAGTTTGTACTTTGGAGCACAAACTACGTCATCCCATTCTATAGGATAAGGATGTGACATTCCCATATTGTAGATCTCCTCTTTTGAACTCATGCAATCCAGTCAAGCTTTGATGCCATGAATATCCTCCTGAGTAACAATTGCCTGATGCAAAGAAGTAGACTATGTGACAACAGGTTATGCCTATTACATTACTGGCATAGAAACATTTCCAACTATCGGTAATAAATTAGGGTTTAATGGTAGCTCAATTGCATCTTGGTCTGTATTTGCCATTAAAATTGTTTAATTTGCAAATTTCAATACAAACAGAACAGTGTTACAATATAGGACTTAGATGTAGTCCTAGGAGTACATTTTTTTTATCTGGGTTCCTTGTGCCGATGGAGTGAGTGGTAATACGTTGACTCCGTTGACGAGCTGACGACGGTTATCGGTTCTCTGAAGGTTTGGATTGCTCTGGGTGCTGGAGCTTGCTGAGAGGAGGAAGACGTTGAGTGTCTGTTGGGTATTCTCTGTGTGTTGTCCGTAGGTGAGAAAGAAATGATCCCTCTATTTATAGCTGGGCAGGTTGGCTGCTCATGCGCGCATATGTAGGATGCGCCGGTGCGTGGGGACGCCACGTGGAGATTGCTGATGGAGGCGTATGGATGATGCGCCCTGATCGAGGGGTTGAATTCTTTATACTGCTGTTGTGAGCCGGCACGTAGCAGAGGAGAAGATCTTTCCGTTGCTGAAATCTTAGATGAGTTGAGTCAAAGGATACGTGTCGTCGACTCATGGCTCGGAGATCTCGGATTTGGTGGAGGATGATCTAGTAGGATGTGCCTTGGATTGGGCGCATGAGCAGACTTTGGCTCATAACCTTTAGGAGTCATGAACCATTCTGGGCGTATGGCTTTTGAGGCGCATGCAGGCGACTTTCCTTCTGTCTTTTGGGATCAAAGAGCAGTCTGGGGTGCATGGCTTTTGAGGCGCATGCAAAGCTTCAAATGGAGACTTTTCTTCTGTCTTTAGAGATCAGTGAAGAGTCTGAGGCGCATGACTTTTGGGCGCATACGGACGGTTGGGTGGCCACGTGGCAGTAGCCGTTGGAGTAAAGTAATAATGATGCTGACATCGCCGATGCTTCGTCTTCTGAAAAAGCTGTCAACTGTTCAGACTTCGGGAGGCGTGCTGCCTGTCAGTTCAGCATTTAATGTTTTTGACGTTCGATGGACAGCTAAGGGGGTGCATCGATTGACGTTCCACTGGGTATGGGGACGCATAGGGGCGCATCATCTGTGATGCGCTTGGTACTGAAGGGCGTGTCTGTGTGATGCGCCTGATGTCGAAGGGCGCGTGCGGCTGTTTCGTTCCTAGAGTGCTTTAAATAGCCATTTGGCTGAATTCGAGGCGTCCGGTTCATCCATTTAATGCAAGTTCATTGTACGGAATTCGGAGAGCCATCCACTTGGCGCGTGGGTTTGATCTGCCCGACCTATAAATAGTAGCATGGAGAGAAGGTTTGCTTCTCGTTCTCTCATGTTCTTCCAACATGAACTTGGGTACTCGAGTGCATTCTGTTAACGAAGTACTCCCGAGGGTGAAGATGAGATGCCATATCGTCATTGAGGCACTTGAAGGTGACTGTTACATCCAAAAGACGGAGTCGAGGGCTTCCGAGGCAGGTAGAAGGTGCCTGTTGCATCCAAAGATAGGGATGCTTGGGCCTCGTCTTCGTTGTGCAAGAGGAGCCGTAGATCGAAATTGCGGGGCTAGGCTCTTTCTTCCTTCAAAGTGGGTGTTGCCCACTCTGATTGTGTTGAAAGCTGCTCTTTTAGCCGTATTTCGATTACGGTCTTCCTTGGTCTTTGGAGGCTCTTTCGAAGCCTCCCCTGGCCACAGACTTGCGGTGCTCTTCTCTTCCTTGGTTTGAGGAGACCTGCCTCCAGCCAGAGGGTTAAATGCTTTATTAGTCATAGCATTTATCAGATGATTCTGGCTGGAAGAGCGGCACATAACTGGGCTGCTCAAGGGATGCACATAACTGGGGATGCACATAACTGAGCTGCTGAAGGGATGCGCCCTACTGTATGGCAGGATGCGCCTGGTTGAAGGCGCATGGTATCTGCTGCGCCTAGCTGGAGGCACATGGTGGCTGCTAGCTGTAGACTTAGGATCTTTCCTTTGTAGAAATTCTCCTTTTTACAACCTTTTCTAGACATGTAATAGACTTTTATGTATAAATAAAAAGTCCTCTTTCAAATGTCTATATTTGTTGATTTTGCTGTGAAGTATTTTGTCCGAGCTCTGGCGCATGTAGTGTCTGGCGTATGGGCTTTCTGGTTGTAAAATTCCATGCTTCTACAAGACCCCCTTCAAAGTTTTTAAAACTTTTGAATAAGTTTTGGAATACTTTGAATAAGAAGCATGGAGATCAGGGCACATGACTGTTGGGGCGCATGCCTGTTCGGGCGCATGCCTGTTCGGGCGCATGCTCTTCTCAGTTAATACATATGATGATGCCTCGGTAACCAAAAAGATTAATGATCATCTTTTGGTTTTATTTGCTGTTATCTCTTCACAGAACCTGAGGCGACGGTTGAGATCACTCGTCATCGGTTCACGCGTACGACTAAGCCCTATAAATAGGTGAGAGATGGAGAGAGAGAGAGTTCTTCTTCTCTGTGCCTTTGCTTTCTTTAGAGTCCTTCTTCAAAACCCTAACTTTTCCTCTTTGAGAGAATGGCTACCAAGACTCCTCGTGGCGGTGCTGGCAAGGGAAAGGAGAAGGGAAAGGAGCCTGTGAAAGTTGTGGCGGCTGACGTCCCCCGTCGGCCTGTCGAAGTTCGGCCGGAGGTGGTTGGTAAGTCTCATTTTACGTACACCAATGCACATAGACCTTAAGTCTTTGATGATGTGCCGCGGTCTTTGCCCGCCGACGCGCATGGGTTTAAACCCTGATGATGCGCTGAGGCTCTACTACTGACGCACATGGGTTTAGACCTGATGATGCGCCGAAGCACTGCTAACGCGCATGGGTTTAAACCCTGATGATGCGTCGAAGCTCCTTTTTCAGACACACTATGTGCTTCTGATGGGTCTTAGACTCTCTTGTTACTTCTAACATTTTCGAATCTTTGCTAGTGTCAATGACTATCCCGCCTTTAAATGAAGTGCTTTTGGAGGCTACCCTCAGTTAAACGGGGGTAGATTATGACGAGGAAGTGATAAACCCTTCTCAAGATGTTCTTATGCTGGATCAGCATCCCGAAAGAATGACTCAAATCCGGAAACAACAGTGTGGGTACCTCAAACGAATGATGGAGCGTGGAGTTTTAAAATCTGCCACATCTGATAAAGTGACCTTCTTGAAGCCTGAGTTCCTATTCGGGGACCGCCTCACTTCCACTGAAGCGACGGTGTTGAAGGTCAAGGAGGACTGGTTCTTTGCAGCAAATGGGGTGCATATGACTGTTAAGCAGCTTGAACGTTAATGGCCTTTGACGTCCTTCTGTCGACTTGCTTCCAAGAGGAGGATGTCTTGGGATCTTACCCCCTCTCAGGAGGGAGCGGTGATTGGCATCATCAAAATTGATTCTACCTCCGACCAAAGGGATACTTTGACCACCGTACGGTCTGGGTCTTCTTTCACCTGGCGGACTCTACGTCCAGGGAGTCTTTACAGTGATGTTCCCATTGATACGTTTGCTTATAGTGCTTCGACTTTTACACATCGTATGCTATTGAAGGAACGCTCATACCCGAAAGGAGAGTTTCGGGTGGAGGGTTGGTGCCATTACGTTTCCAAATGGGATAAACTGACACTCTGGATCTTGTCGCGGTTTCGGACTGAGGTCCGAAAGATTGGGTTGACTGTCGCGATCCGTGCTACCCAGGCGAGTGTTGACATCAATTGGCATATGTTCCTCGCGCTCTTGGAGATATTTGATATCCATATCGGAACCTTTTTTACTCCAGTGGAGGAGTTAGGGCTCGCACTTCATGAGATGTATGAGGTGTCAAAGCTCCCTTGGGGGTCGAAACCTTATGAAGAGTACTTTCCAACCAACGAAGAGCTTCAGGTCCTGGGGGACAGGGCTGAGAAAATAATGATCGTTTTCAAGGAAGTGGCGAGTCATCATTACTACATGCAAAAAAGGGATAAAAGCGGGTCGTAGCCCCATGTGACCGCTGGGAGAGATTACGTCTTTAGACAAGACAAAGAGGATCCCTCGCAGTTTTTTACTCCGCCAGCGCTCTCTCGTAGCGAAGTGCTCTCCAAAATAAGGAGGTTAGGTGAGAAAAATCCCGGAGGGAATGAAGACCAGCAGTCAGATGAACGCTCCTACAGCTGCTTCTGGCATCTTGCTTATCGGATGTCGTCGAAAGCAGTATTGGTCGCGTACCTCATGGTTTGGCTTCGAGATTACGTCTTCTCAGGAGGATCGGGCTCTGTAGAGAGGGTGACTCGAAACCTAATCCTGCCAGCCGTGAAGTTGGTCTTTGGCCGGCGTTTGGCTCTACTTCCCGCAATGGTATGTAACCTGCAGCGAGGTTTGCGAGAGTTTGCGGGAAATGTGATTCATGACCGAGGTAGAAACAATAACTTCCCGCGTACCGAACTGCCGTTTTACTATTTAATGGGATGGTTAATTTTACACCATCCCCATGTGATGAGCCCAAGTTCAGAAGAAGACTACAGGGCTGGAGATGCGTTCCTTCGCCGTTTCCACCGGAGGAGCTGGTCACACACCAGTGTCCCTGTTTGTAGAAAGGTTTTATCCCGTCTTCAGGGTTAGGAGATCACCAAAGTTGGTCCAATCTATTTAGGTTTTGAGGCCAACGAAGATTTAAAGGATTCGGGCGAAGGCACCACCGCTCTACCTCCATGGGGATTCTGCTGGTTGTAAAGTATCTGGCCATCAAATCTGGTGTACCGGAACAGGAATCAGTACTACTTGGAACCGTATTTACCGAGCCGCTTTGCACGGCAATTTGGTTATGCTCAGTTGATGTTGGATAACCCCAGTATTACTTTGGGGTATGCTGGAAGTTTGTTGGATGGTGTACGAGCTTGGCATTACTATAATGCCGGATGTACCGGGGCTCGTTTTACGTTGCCCGTCCCAGATCCGCGACCGCCCATTCTTTACTTGGCCGCCAAATTTTACTGTGTTATGGCTGTCGCGCCCTCTAGATATGATAGGGAGACCAGTCTTATCGCAGGCACCCAGTTAGCAGTGACCGGGGACATGCCAACGAAAGCCCGATCGCATCGTCCGCCAGGGGCAGGTTATCGGGGTGCCTCTTCCGCGTCTCGAACAGAACCCTCGGTCGATCAATCAAAACGACGTGCAGATACAGGGGCTGAATCTCCTGTGCCAAAGAAGCAGAATAAGGCGTCGTCACCGACGGTGTCATCGGATTCGGCATCCACAGAGGTAAAGATGTCCTACATAGTCCGGTTTAGGTTCCACATTTCATGTAACCGATGCTTTCCCTTTTTTTGTAGGAACCACTAAAAAGAAAGCCCCGTACTCCAAAATCGGGTGGGAGTAGGCCAAAAGAGATGGCGGGCTCGTCTGGAGTGTGCATCCTACCGACTATGATGTCTCCCATGGAGGAGAATCCGGAGGATGCTATCGTCATGGAGATTCTGGTATCTCCGGATTATGTCAGGAGGGAAGCTGAGGGTGCAGCAGCTTCCGAGATGATGAAGGCCACAACGGAGGCTTCAAATGCCGAAGGTCTAGCAGGCACGCGGCTTCCTGATGGTGAAGTGGAATGGAGTTCGTCGTCTTCGGATGACGTTGCTCCAGAGCTGCAAGAGTCTGTTGCGGGGGCAACAGAGGTAGATGGAACAGAGGAGAGGGTTGATTCCCCTCCTTGCCATGATGAGGGGAGGTCGGCTGTATCATTGCCGAGCCCTACCCCAGCCTCACCCATAAAAGTTGAGGTGGCTATCGATCAGGAGGTAGCGACAGATCCTGTCCCTGTAGAGGGACTTGAGAAGGATGAGACTCATCTGCCAGTCTTGTCTCCCGGGGCGGACCAGGGGATGAGTGTTGATCTCCCTGTTCTGCCAGGGGAGGTACTGGCCGCTAATAGGACGTTGGGGGCAGAAGAGGTGGCCGTTGACGTCGGTGGTTCCTCCGAACTTGAGAAGGGTAAGGGTGTGGAACCCTCTATTGCTCCTTTTACTTGGGGTACTATCTCGATGCTTGTGCCGGCTTTCTCTGTTCCTTCGGTTCCTCGGGCTAGCCGTCCAACCCCTGTTGATGAAGAGCCTATTGATGCCGAGGTTCCAGCCTCGCAGATTGAGATTGGCGGATCTTCTTTCGGTCTGCTAACTACAGCAGCTCCTCCAACTCCTGCTATGATGCCGTATGTGCTGGCGGACGCAGATAAATATATGAAATTCATCGTCGAGGGGGTGTATAAAATGCTGCAGAGGGGTGTATCTGTGGTGATGGATGCCAATAGGAGCTTTGCGACGGCAAGAACTCTGGCAATGCCTTGTATCGAGCTGATCCGTGTTCACCAAGGCCACGACCATATGGCCGAGATCCTGGAGGCTTCGGTGATCGAGCTGGACCAGCGGCTCACGGAACTTCAGCACATCCAGCAAAATGACCTTTCCGTCTTGATAGATGCGGAGAGAGGAAGTTGATCGCCGAGATTGAGTCTTCCTACCGGGCCACTATGAGCATCTGGGAGTACAAGGTGGCTGAGACTGAAGCTGCGGTAGAGCAGTTGTCTCTGTCCATGAAGGAGACAATGGAAACGCGAGCTGCGTTGGACGCTAATATCGCGGAGACCAACGCCCATAGGTGCCGCCTTGAGGACCAACGGGCCCGACTCCAGTTAGATGCCGAACGTGTCCAGGCTGAACACATAGCATTCGAGAAGGAGGAAGTAACTTTCACTCATCGGGCTCTTGTCCTGGCTCGGCAGCGACAACAGCTTGATGAGAAGCATGAGAATGATACTTCCGCTGAGGCTGTTGAATTGATGCGTAAGGAAGCTGAGCGTCGAGTCCTGGCGACTGTGGAGACTCATGCAGCTGACTTGAGACGTCGAGTTAGAGAGCTCTCAGCCAACCCTGGAGATGTTTAGGGACTGTAGCCTCTCCTTTTTATGTTTTTGTAACTCTTGCTGGGGGATAGTGTAGTTCTGTACTCTCTCTTTTTAGAAAATAAAGAAGTACGCAACTTTTTTGTGATGTGTTCATTTTTTTATCATAAACTTGATGATTTGTGTGGACCTATTATCTTTTGCGCACCTTGGCTTTTAGGTACAGATAATAAGTTTGAAGGAACCAACATGTTTTGTCAGAGGTAATGTGGACGTGGCAATCATTAGGGTTCAAATGATAGAATCTTCCTACTCAGAGGTATTATGGACGTGGTAGGAATGATCCTGGGGGATACGCTGAACAACTCAGAGGTGATGTGGACGTGGAAGTTCTACGATCAATGTACGACAACGCAGGGGTTGTTTGTACGAGATGTTTACTCAGAGGTAATGTGGACGTGGTAAACATGAAGGATAGCGTAGGCTTACGAAGTGTAAGATTCCGCTTTATAGGGTGTAGAGAGCCAACTCAGAGGTGATATAGACGTGGTTGTCTTTCTACTGGAGGATGCTACGGAACAGCTGGGTTTCGGCAGCGTATGGTTTTGTTGGAAGGGAATTGTCTATGAATCCTGATGATTGGATCCACCAATCCCCTGGTGGAATGTCAAGAGTAGTACTTCTTTAGGAACTTGCCGTTGATGGGCATCATGAATAAGTCCCCATTAGGTTTGGTGAGGCGGTAAGCTCCGTTTGAGTATACCGTCTCTATGATGAAAGGTCCTTTCCACTTGGGTTCGAACTTTCCTGGTGCCTTGTGAGTTAGCACCATCGGCCTCCTGACTGCCAGAACCAGGTCGCCAACTTGGAAAGTCCTCTGCTTGACCTTCCTGTTGAAAGCCTGTGATAAACGGGCTTGGTAGAATTCGATGCGTTGTTGAGCCAGGAGACATTTCTCGTCGAGTGCCTCCAGTTTCCGCAGACGACGACGTTGATTGTCCTCTTCTGTGAGTTTATTTGTGATTGCTACACGGAGTGAGGGTATCTAGATCTCGAGAGGCAGTACCGCTTCACTCCCGTAGACCAGGGAGAATGGTGTGTTGCCTGTTGGGGTCCGTACCGTTGTACGGTAGGCCCAAAGGCATTCGCCAAGCTTTTCATCCCAGTCGCGTTTGTTGGATGACACGACCTTTTTGAGCAGTCTAACGATAGTTTTGTTGAACGCCTCGACCAATCCGTTTGCTGCCGGATTGTAGGAGGTTGAGGCCACGTTCTGAATGCGATTCTTGTCACAGAATCTGCTAAAAATATGGCTGATGAACTGAGGACCATTATCATGGATGATCCGCCTGGGTACTCCGAAATGGTAAATAACATGGTGTTTGATAAAGCTGACCACCTTGGAGCTCTTTACTTCCGCTAATGGGACTGCTTCTGCCCACTTGAAGAAGTACTCGGTAATGGCCGGGATGAAGTGGTGCCCCCTCGATGAAGGAGGGGTGATTGGTCCTACAATATCCATGCCCCAGGCTTCAAAGGGCCAGGAGGCGACTGTAGGATGTAGAGGTTCTGACGGTGTATGAATGAAGTCTGCGTAGAGCTGGCACGCATGGCACTTCTTAGCATAGTCGACAGCGTCAGCGGCCATGGTTGGCCAGTAGTAGCCCATGCGTCGCAGTCGGTCCTGCAGCTTAGGCCCAGGTTGATGAGCCCCGCAAGTTCCGTCATGAGCTTCTCGAAGAGCTTCGGCCGCTTCTTCGTTGGACAGGCATTGAAGGAGAAGCCCATCGTAGGAGCGTCGATATAGCGTTTTAGTGGCTGTATCATAATAGAATCGAAGAGAACGTCTCCTGACTGAGACGGCTTCCTTCGGGTCCTCTGGAAGAATTCCGTAGACGGCGAAGTCGATGAACGGGAACCTCCAGTCTCGAACATTAACACCAGTACTTGTCGGCATGGCGTAGGTCACTCGTAAGCATAGGTTGTTTTTAGGGCAAACCAAGTCTCGGCCAACTACCGTGATGTAGTATTGAGTCCCGAAGGGAGCTGCCAATGAGGCTACGAGGCCAGCGAGAGCATCAGCCTCTAGGTTTTGTAGACGGGGTACATGTTCGATGAAGAACCCGGTGGAGGTTGAAACAATGTTCAATACAACTTCGTGGTAAGGGATCAGATCTTTATGGCGAACTTCGTATTGTCCTCTGATCTGGTTTACGACGAGTTTCGAGTCAACGTAGGCCTCCAGATGATTCACCCCCAGCTGTTGTGCTAGCTGGAGTCCCATAATGAGTGCGTTGTACTCGGCAACATTGTTGGAGGACGGCTTTGAGAGGGAGTAGGCACGCTGGATGACCAATTGATCGGGGGAGACTAATACCACCCCCACTCCTGCGACGATTTAGCCTTTGGGGCCTGTTCTTTAAGCGCCATCGAAAAACATCCTCCAGACGGAGCTTTCTTCGGTGACGTTTGATTCTTGGACCTCATCCGGGATGTCTTCATAGATTTTTAAGGACTCTGGGATGGGGTATGCAGCTAAAAAGTCGGCCAGGGCCTGACCCTTAACGACTTATTGTGGCACAAACACCATGTTGTATGGTGATAGCAGGATCGCCCATATAGCTAGCCGGGAGTTTAATGACCCTGGCTTCGTCATGAGGACTCTGAGTGGATTGACTCGGGAGATGACATGAATTGTCTGGACCGAGACATAATGGCGAGTCTTCTGGATGGCAAACACCAAGGCCAAGCACTCCTTTTCAACGGGGTTGTACCGGTGTTCGACCCCGATGAGCGTTCGACTGAGGTAGTAGATTGCTTGCTCGTAGCCTGCATCGCTATTTTGAGCCAGCAGAGCGCCAAGGGAATGATCCATGGCACGGACGTAGAGGAGAAATAGTTTGCCGGCGACAGGTGCTACCAGGACTGGCGGGCTTGTCAAGTAAGCCTTGATGTCGTCGAAAGCCTTTTGGCACTCCTCTGTCCAGACGTAAGAGACTCCCTTCTTCATGAGCTGAGTAAAGGGTTGACATTTACCGGAAAGGTTTGCTATGAACCTCCGAATGTATGCCAGACGTCCCTGTAAGCCCCGAAGTTCTCGAAGATTCTTCGGAGGGTCCATATCAAGGATGGCTTTGGTCTTCTCAGGATCGACATGAATGCCTTTCTTCGTGATGATGAAGCCCAAGAACTTCCCGCTAGAAACCCCCAGGAAGGATTTAGCGGGGTTCATCTTGAGTTGATGCACTCGCATGAGATCGAAGACTGTCTTGAGGTCTTGTAGGTGATCTCCTTTGAAACGGCTCTTGACTGCGATGTCGTCAACATAGCATTCGATTGTCTTGCGAAGATGCTGATGAAAAATGGTGCTCATAGCTCGTTGGTATGTCGTACCGGCGTTCTTCAAGCCGAAAGGCATCACTGTGTAGCAGAAAACACCCTTTGGAGTCCTGAATGACGTGTGTTTCGCGTCATCGGGGACATGTACGACATTGGCTACCCAATCTGGGTGTTGTTCCTATTCTTTTTGGTGACAGGTACGACATTGGCTACCCAATCTGGGTGTTGTTCCTCATGGATGAAGCCGCTGGTCAAGAGCTTGTCCACCTCTTGATCGATGGCATTCATGATGTTCGGCCGGAAGCGTCGCTGTTGTTGTTTAATAGGTTTGGCATCGGGTAAGATGTACAACCTATGCATTGCGATCTGTGGATCGAGTTCCGGCATGTCTTCGTAGCTCCAGGCGAAGACATCGATATACTCCTTAGCCAGTTGGATTAAAGACTCTCGGTCTTCTCCTTCTAGGCTTTTGCTGATGAAGATGGGTTTGGAAGAAGACCCATCCCCAAGGTCGATCTGCTCGACTTCGTCTTCGGTGGGAGGTTCACGTAACTCAAAACGAGACTCCTATTGTTCTCCTAGGCGTTGAGCCCAGGGTTCTTCTTCGACGGGTTCCGGCGCTCGGTCTTCGCCTTCATCTTTTTGAGGTTGTGCTGATGTCATGTTGGCTGACAGCACTTTCCTGAAGACTGATCTGATACTGGTATCGGAATCCCAAGTCGATGCTTCGGACGAGTGGGAATGTTCTACGTCTTCTGCGTCTGAACTTTCTGGAGTTGATGGTGGCGTGACATAGCCTACCCCCCGTCAAATCCGATTGTAGTAGTCCTGCGGCTTTCCTTTAGGTGTTGGAAGCCAGAGCGGGAGACGTCGACCCTTGCCGTAGTTTAGGCCTTTGTTGCTTTTTAGGTCGTAGCCCATCTTTTGGATGATGTGTTTTGCCGTATCCGTGTACCGATAGACTTGTATTCTGCCGGTATCAGGTTCTGGCTTGAGTGGCGGGAGGTCTTGATGATGCTCGACTTTGCCAAAGATGATGGATCCTTCATCTCGACTTCGTAGAGGGACTATGTAACAGACTCCTTGAGACGGGACTACTCGATTTACATGATGGACGGTCGTTATTTGTGTTTACAACGACCGTAGAGCGTTATCTAATGTATATATGGCATTCCAATGTGGAAGACAAGAATAATTAAAAGACACTCTATTATTGATGAAATACGAGATTTTATCCCGTGGGATTACATTGTCTAAGGAGGGTGCATCTACATCAGCAGAGATATATTCGCCAAGCTCCTCATCTGTAAGCACTGGGGTTGGATCAGGAGAGTCCACCACAGCTTTGATTTTGGGGTCTGAGAGGGCTATGTGAGCCCTCTCTGGCATCTTGGATGACTGCGGCGGCTTGCCCTTAATACGCACCTTCAGAGGTGTCTCCACTGTACCTCCAGTGAGTGGTGCCTTACCCTGTAATTTTGCCACCAGGGGAGCTGATGTCTGAGGTGGCTTTCCCTTGAGGCGTATCTTCAGGGGAGCTTCAGGAGTTGGTGCTTTTCCTGATAGCTTGATGCTCATTGGAGGCACCTTCTGGGGTGGTTTGCCCTTAAGTCGGATCTTCAAAGCGGCGTCGGGAGTCATCTCAGGCTCCATGTCTGGCTCTGTTGTCGTTTCTGCCTCATCATCAGCATCATTGGCTTCCTCCTCGTCAAGTAACTTGTACAAGTCGGAATCGGTGAAGTAGGCTTCAATCCCTTTGAAAGGATCGATGTCTGCGAACTCCGTCTGGATGACGCCGTTGGTGGAGACATATTTCATGCATTGGTGGAGCGTGGAGGGCACCACCATGTACTCATATAGCCATGGTCGACCGAGCAGGATGTTGTAGTTGACCTCGGCATGCACAACATAGCAGGTCACCTCAGTTCTGAGGTTACCGATGTGACACTTCAGTCGAATTTTGCCTAGTGGCTCGCTTTTGCTAGCATTGAAGCCACTGATGGTTGTGTTGGAGGGCGCCAGCCGGTACATTGGGATCCCCAATGTTGATAGTAGCGCCTTCGGAATGATGCTGAGGGAAGACCCCGGATCAATCTGAATCCGGTTCACCTTGACTGAACCGATATACCCTGTATAATACAGCGGCCGGTTATGTCGGTGGTGCTTGAGCAGCATGTCGTGTTAGGTGAAAGTTATGTTCGGGATAATTTCATCCGCACAATGACAGTACGCACAAGTAGTTGGGAGGTCTTCAGGCTGCTTGACCTGACTGAGAAAGGATTCGGCATCCTTCAGAGCTTCACAGAGAGCTTCTCGGGAGTCTTTGTAAAGACGCAGAAGCTCGAACAAAGATAGGCGGGCAGGAGTACTGGCCAGTTGTGCCAGTATGTCGAAGTTGTGGGGCTTGGCTAGCCCCGAAGCATTCTCCTTTCGTAGAGGTCTATCGAAACGAGCCTCTACCTGCTTCTGCTTTTTGGCTGCTGAGGGCTTAGACGGACCCTCCTCCAGAGCAGCAGGGACGGTACAAGGAGGCACCACCTCGGCGGCAGCTTCGCCGGGTTGGGCATTTTGTTGTGTCCACGTCTGCACAGGGAGTGCCTTTTCCGTTGAAGAAGAGACCATGCGGCAAGACTTGATCTTCTTGCCTTTGGATTTGGAGGTAGGGCGTACCTCCGGTTGAGTCACCTCGGAGACGAGGTCGGGGTGAACCCATAGGACCTCTCCTCGAGATGTGGTGAGTGGGATGAGTCCACACACATTGTCACGGGTAGGTGGTAAGTTAACCATCTCTATTGTCGCCTTAGGGATGGAGATGACGCCATCTTGTATGGTAGTTGGCGGCAAGGTGCCGAACTGGAGTGACACCACATTGGCTGACACCGTTTTCTCTTCGTAGTCGACGGAGATTACATCCGCATTGATCATGCGCTGGATGTAATTTTTGAGGACATAGCAGTCCTTGGCCGGGTGTCCGACAAACCGATGGTAGTGACAGTACCTCGGGTTGTCCACTTTCCCTACATCATCGGGCCGCTTTGGGTCCGATAGCTTGATCTTGTCACCATGCTTCAGTATTTCAAAAAGTTGCAGGGTGTCTTCATCGTTGAACGAATAAACCTCCTTGGGCCTCGGTGTAAGTGAAGGCTTCTGAGTAGGCGCAGATGCACCTTTTGAGGCATTAACAGTCAATGCCTGCCTCCCCTTTGTCTCTCGTCCGGGGTTGTTGGCTGCAGACCTTTTCCTTTTATCATCAAAGGCAGGGAAGCTGACCCCCAGAAGACGTGCATTGGCCGTCTTCTTTTCTGCGGCTTCTGCTTCGATGATCAGGGAGCTCCAGTCGGGAGCAGGGGCAGAATTGAGCCAAAGTTTGACTGCTGGCAGCATGTTCATGCTGCAAGAGGAGATAAGCGCATGTTCTGGCATGCCTGGAGGTAGTCTGAAGAAGGCCTATCGAAAGCGTTCGATGAACACCCGAACCGTTTTCTTCTCCTTCTGGCGTATCTCTATGAGGGACGCCATCATCATGTCCTTCACGTCGTCGTAGAAGCGGTCGAGGAAGAGGCGCGTCAAGTCGTCGAAGGACGATATAGAATTGTCGAGGAGGCTGCAGTACCAGTCATACGCCACTCCCTTCAATGCTCCGACAAATATGCTAGTGAGGAGCGCGTCCTCCTTCGGGAGATGTCCCTTTTGGGATTGGAAGTACGTCAGGTAGCGGTGCAGAGAGTCCTTCCCGTCGTACGGCGTCAGTGTTTGTGGTTTATACTTTGGAGAATAAACCACCTTGTTCCACTCGAGGGGATAAGGCTGGGGAATGCCCATCTTCTGGCGATCCTCTTGCCTGTTCTTGGACTCAAAGCGTTCTCGTAAGTCCTTGATCATTTCGACCACATCCTCCGTGGAGCTGGGAGTCGGGGAAGTGGTACCACTTGGAGTTTAGCGTTTGAGGGCTCAGACGTCCGAGGTACTTTTTGGCGATCTGTGTCTGAGGATACCCGTTGAAGGGGTACACTCGACTCCCCATTGGCCCCTGGGTCAGGACGGGTCGAAGGTGTTCTGGTCAAGGCCGACCGTATTTCAAACACCGCCTGAGTCAGTGTTTGCATAGAAGCTCTAATGAGTCTATGCGCTGGACAATGTCCTGCGGCGGCGCATCAGACTCAGAATCACCCCAGCCATGTATATTGTCATGACACGGCCGGGGGTAGATGGATTGGTTGAGGCTTCGCTCTCGGCCTCACTCTCATGTAGAGGAGTCGCCTCTCCTGGAGTTTCATCTTGACCACCCCCAGCCACGTTCTGGAGGTCATTCTCGACGAGCGCATCTGCAAGGGCTTGATTACCCTCAGTTTTATCTCCGGAACTACCCCCAGCTGTGTTCTGGGGGACATCCTCGTTTTGAGGGGCTTCTGGGAGGCTGACTTTGCCTCGAGGATGAAGATCCATCGCAGCTGTGCTTTGGACATCTTCGTCTTCGGAAGGAGGCTCAACAAGGGTCTGACTACCCCCAGCTTCCTCCAAGAATTTCTTCCTCGACCGAGTGCCTTCGAATACCCCGGAGGACGAGACAGCTGCCTTGGTTTTCCTCGGCTGGCTTTTGGATGAGGACGAGGAATTGCCAGTCGTCTTCCGGACTAACGAGGAGTTGGAGATCATATTGTATGAAGCGACCCTTGGCTCCTCTTCTGTTGACACCTTCATCCCAAGGCGATGTCGGAGGGGTATCGATGATTGCAGCCGCTGGAAGACTGACTGCCTTGGTGGTACTGTCGCCTTGCAACAGCAGTTGATGGTGACCACCGCACAAGTATGCCCCATGAGAGGCACATCGTGTTTGTTGGTCGACTCTCCTGACCGGCGCTTGTGAGTGATCACGTTACGCAGGTCGTTGGAGGAGAGTGCCACTTTCACACCCTTTCAGGCGCATGGCAAGGCCAAGCGCCGGGGTGGTCAAGTGAGTGCTGTGTCCCCTAATCTAATACAAAACAGGCATCCGATCAGTAGTGGGGGAACCACAACATTTGAAGTGACTTGAACGGACCTCAGACGCACAACCAGAGGAGGCGCGGGAGTTCAAGACCACTAAATTTGCCTCTCTCGACTTGGTTGTGCACGCAATAGATGCGCCCAAGTGAGATGAGGACTTTGAAGGTCGGCTCATTTTTGGTACAGAAGTACCTGAGTCGACCTTGTACAGCTTGCCATCAGCAGCACGCATGATTGTGAGCACATGCTTTCGGCTTGCTGCTGGCATAACACGTTTATGGCGCATGGCCCGTGCCGCCTTGGATTTCTTCGTACTAGCCTGCTGGGGCGCATAGTACTCAGCATCCAAATTCTCCTCGCCATTACAACGAGTGAGGCTGTCAAAGACAGAGACTTTTTGTGGCGCACCAACGGTGATGCGCGGGGCATTGGCTGCGCCCCTGCTCCGTTGACGCATCTTCCTCGCCTGAGAGGGAGATGGCTGGGGAATATGGTCAGCCGCACGCTTTCCCGAGAGATGTGCTGCATCAGCGGGCACACCTTAGTTGCTGAGGACGTCAGCAGGAAGGGAAGGCTGGATTGGCGCATCCCCTTCGGTGGTAGTGCCTGAGGTGTCGACCATGCGCACCTAGACTCGGCGGGTCTTCTTCGGCTTCGGCAGCCGCTTCGAAGGACTCGCACTTCCTTCAGAAATGAACTCCTCGTACGCCTGTTGATTGAGGCGCACAACCAGCGTCTTGTGGGAGGAGCCCACCTTCACGTCGTCGGCTTACGACATAACTTTCTCGGTGGAGGAAAAAAAGGTCCCCAGCAGAGTCGCCAGCTTGTTTGCCATTAAAATTGTTTGATTTGCAAATTTCAATACAAACAGAACAGAGTTACAATATAGGACTTAGATGTAGTCCTAGGAGTACACTTTTGTTTATCTGGATTCCTTGTGCCGATGGAGTGAGTGGTAATGCGTTGACTCCGTTGACGAGCTGACGACGGTTATCGGTTCTCTGAAGGTTTGGATTTCTCTGGGTGCTGGAGCTTGCTGAAAGGAGGAAGTCGTTGAGTGTCTGTTGGGTATTCTCCGTGTGTTGTCCGTAGGTGAGAAGGAAATGATCCCTCTATTTATAGCTGGGCAGGTTGGCTGCTCATGCGCGCATATGTAGGATGTGCCGGTGCGTGGGGACGCCACGTGGAGATTGCTAATGGAGGCGCATGGATGACGTGCCCTGATCGAGGGGTTGAATTCTTCATACTGCCATTGTGAGCCGGCACGTAGCAGAGGAGAAGATCTTTCTGTTGCTGAAATCTTGGATGAGTTGAGTCAAAGGATACGTGTCGTCGACTCATGGCTCGAAGATCTCGAATTTGGTGGGGGATGATCTAGTGGGATGCGCCTTGGATTGGGCGCATGAGGAGACTTTGGCTCGTAACCTTTAGGAGTCATGAACCATTCTGGGCGCATGGCTTTTGAGGCGCATGCAGGCGACTTTCCTTCTGCCTTTTGGGATTAGAGAGCAGTCTGGGGCACATGGCTTTTGAGGCGCATGCAAAGCTTCAAATGGAGACTTTTCTTCTGTCTTTAGGGATCAGTGAAGAGTCTGAGGTGCATGGCTTTTGAGGCGCATACGGATGGTTGGGTGGCCACGTGGCAGTAGCCGTCGGAGTAAAGTAATGATGATGCTGACGTCGCCGACGCTTCGTCTTCTGAAAAAGCTGTCAACTGTTCAGTCTTCGGGAGGCGTGCTGCCAACTCTGTCAGTTCAGCATTTAATATTTCTGACGTTCGATGGACAGCTGAGGGGGCGCGTCGATTGACGTTCCACTGGGTATAGGGACGCATGGGGGTGCATCCTCTGTGATGCGCTTGGTACTGAAGGGCGCGTCTGTGTGATGCGCCTGATGTCGAAGGACGCGTGCGGCTGTTTCGTTCCTCGAGTGCTTTAAATAGCCGTTTGGCTGAATTCGAGGCGTCCGGTTCATCCATTTAATGCAAGTTCATTGCACAAAATTCGGAGAGCCATCCACTTGACACGTGGGTTTGATCTGCCTTGCCTATAAATAGTGGCATGGAGAGAAGGTTTGCTTCTCGTTCTCTCACGTTCTTCCAACATGAACTTGGGTACTCGAGTGCATTCTGTTAACGAAGTGCTCCCGAGGGTGAAGATGAGACGCCATGTCGTCATTGAGGCACTTGAAGGTGACTGTTACATCCAAAAGACGGAGTCGAGGGCTTCCGAGGCAGGCGGAAGGTGCCTGTTGCATCCAAAGATAGGGATGCTTGGGCCTCGTCTTCGTTGTGCAGGAGGAGCCGTAGATCGAAATTGCGGGGCTAGGCTCTTTCTTCCTTCAAAGTGGGTGTTGCCCACTCTGATTGTGTTGAAAGCTGCTCTTTTAGCCGTATTTCGATTACGGTCTTCCTTGGTCTTTGGAGGCTCTTTCGAAGCCTCCCCTGGCCACAGACTTGCGGTGCTCTTCTCTTCCTTGGTTTGAGGAGACCTGCCTCCAGCCAGAGGGTTAAATGCTTCATTAGTCATAGCATTTATCAAGTGAGTCTGGCTGGAAGAGCGACACATAACTGGGCTGCTGAAGGGATGCACATGACTGGGGATGCACATAACTGAGCTGCTGAAGGGATGCGCCCTGCTGCATGGCGGGATGCGCCTGGTTGAAGGCGCATGGTATCTGCTGCGCCTAGCTGGAGGCGCATGGTGGCTGCTGGCTGTAGACTTAGGATCTTTCCTTTGTAGAAATTCTCCTTTGTACAACCTTTTCTAGACATGTAATAGACTTTTATGTATAAATAAAAAGTCCTCTTTCAAATGTCTATATTTATTGATTTTGTTGTGAAGTATTTTGTCCGAGCTCTGTCGCATGTAGTGTCTGGCGCATGGGCTTTCTGGTTGTGAAATTCCATGCTTCTACAGTCTGTAGGAGATAAGGTAGGCGGATGAGATTGGTGCAGGGCTGCTTACATATTTATTACTGCTTGCATCTGCTACATCATCGTCATAACACTCTGTAATATATTCTCAAGATTATCAATTCTCTGTCGATCATTACTACCCCCTTCTTCATTACCATTCACATACGGCGATGCTATATATGGACTGCTAGATGGAGAACTATGCACGATGCATTACTAGAACTAGTACTGATAAAAGCTGACTATGAGACCACATCGTCTCTAGGTTCACCAAAAAATACTATTTTCTAAAGTCTGAGGTACCCTATCATCAGAGTGGGATATAAAATGGTAAAAAGTTACGATATTTCTACCCCCAGTTATAAAAACAACATTGTCTTATCCTTGAGCTTGAAAGATGCTAAAAGGATGTCTAGATCGGGAACGAGTTCCTCGATAAACACCCTCTGGTAAAGGGGCTCTTTGACTTCCTCTGGATGAAGAGGATGAAGAGACCATACCATCTCCTCGGCTTGATGTTGTGTAAACCGATGCCACCGGTAATTCATCTTCGTCATCAGAAAGTTGACGTCCAAGACACGATAGATCTGACAAATTTGGTTACAATATCTGAAAGACATTGTCTAGCCTGTAGATCAATTGACTTTGAGAAACAGCAGTTGTTAACAATATTCATACATAAATTCCTTTGAAGAGACACGACTGTGTTTGATGACATCTCCGTTAATTTACATTTGTGTCGAAGCTTATCACGCAAATCAATAGAAGGATGTGTGACCTTCTTTCCCTTCTTATGTACTAGACAAAATTCGGACATGGGATAATTGGTGTATGAACTCGTCGACCTATATTAGGTACTTTCGAGGACCCAGTTGTTTGCCATTAATTGTGAAAGTACAGAACAATTATATAGGAGGACTGAACTTAAACTCATAATACAAACTCGCTCGTACAAAGAAATCCTAGAGACGAAAACCTAGGTACAACAATCTAAGTACAATTGTTTATTTTTGATTCTGGGAGGTGACGATAGAGGCTCGGGAAAGCGACGACCGCTCTGCCTTAATCCTTGGACGATCAGACGTAGCCTTGGCTCTGATGAAGAAATGCTCTTAGACGTGTGGGGAGACTCCCTTGCGTCCTCTGTTGATAGATCTCTGGATCTCTCGGTAGTGCTCTCTCCTTTTTTTTGTCAGCCTCTGTCTCTCTGTTCTCTTCTGCTCTGCCCGTCTGCAAGGGAATGGTACCTTACTATTTATAAGAATGGGGTGTGCTTATTAGGGTTTGCCAATGATTGCCTCCTTCAGATTTCGGCGGCTAAGGATCACTTAATCTGGGCCCTTCATCTTGAATGTAATAAATTTGAGTAATTAATGTGATTGCATCAAATCTCTGTGGGGAATAAATGTTGATTGCCATGAATATTCGTGATTTGTGATAGCATGCCACGTGTCCCATTTGCTTGATTTGATTTGATCTGGGCAATTATGACGATCACAACAAATCTAATTTTATTGGAATTTGTTAGCACCCATAATTCCAGGAAAGATAAGACTGCCACGTGTCTCCATTATCGTGAAGAGCACCACGTGTCTCAACTGAATCATCCTGACAGAGCCGCATATGAGTGGTCCTCTCAGCTGCGTGAGGATTAGCAGCCGCATAAAAAGGGACGGTCGCATGGAGATGAACAGCCGCATGGGGATGGGTAGCCGCATGAGGATAAACAACCGCGTGAAGATGGGTAGCCGCATGAGGATAAGCAGCCGCATGAGGATGGACAGCCGCATGAGGATAAGCAGCAGCATGAGGATAAGCAGCCGTACGGGGATAGGCAGCCGCATGACATAGGCGGCCGCATAAATACAGCAGCCGCATGGAGTGGCCTCGGGACTTATTGGATTTTGCCAGCTGTAATAAGATTTTCTTCTCTCTCCTAGGAACACTCCATCATGTCGGCCATTATTACGTCTTTATGTCCGAGCCGTCATTTGTCAAAACAGCCGTCGGGGCATTAAATGCAGCCGAAAGTAGAGAAAAACTGTTGAAGGCTACGTGGCTTCTTTTCGGGCCGCATAGAACTATCCTAGCTGCATGGACCCTTGAGCCACATAGATTCTTGAGCCGCATGGACTTCTGAGCCGCATGGGGATCCCTCTGTCGGAGCCGCATAGGCCTTTCTTTATTCTTTTCCATGGTTCTACAAGACCTCCTTCAAATTTTTCAATTTACAAAATTGAAATACTTTGAATAAGAAGCATTGTCACTACCACATTTCTAGTATGAGGATATTTTTGTCATTTTTGGGGTTATTTGAATTTATTAGAATTTATGGGAATTTTTAGGATTTATTTGGAATTGTTTGGACTAGATTGATTTTTGGCTAGTTTGGACTCGTGTAGACCAACCTAGGAGCTAACCCTAGTTAGTTGGACTTGGTTAGGATTTGTGACTCTAGTCTAACCTAGCCTAATCTATGGGTTGGTCATTAGAACCTATTTAGCTATAGGAATTAGAAAGCCATAAGCCATGACTTATGTTTTTAGAGCTTTGAATTAATTAAATCAACCATGACCTATGTAACTTGGCCCAAGGCCCAAAGTTTTGACCAAACCCTAACCCTAAGAAGTAGTGGCCGGCCACCTATCCATATAGGGATCCTCACCATATAAAACCCCTCCTAAAATCTAGGGTTGCCTCTTTCTTACGAAAAGCCCTAATTTCAAGGAGGTTAGTTTTATTGCATTTTAATTTCTAGAACTCCTTTCCTCTTCCTTTTTCCTTCTAAATTGTTCCATTAGGTCCTAATATGACTATTCTTGCTGTTACTAAGGTCTCATCTCAGTTTGAAGTTGTTTTGAATTGATTGGGTCATCAAGAGGAGAGCTTTGAATAGGGATTTTTCATTGAAGTTCATCAAGAGGTAACTCTCTCAATACTCCATGAAATTTCACTTAGTCTTCATGAATAGGTAGCCCTAAGGGTCCCCCTAAGGTCTGGATAGTTTTTGTGTCGGGTATCAGAGGTTTCATGTCCGTTCTGGACACGTATCAGGGCTAGTGTAGACTGTTTGTCGAAATGCCTCAAAGGGCATTTCGATCTTGTTTGTTCAATATTTTTAAATAGAAATATTAGTTTAGATCTTGTTTATTGATTCCTGATCTTGTGTGTTGGTGTCAGTGTCATTTTGGGTCGGGATCTCGACTTGGACACGCGCGTGCACACGCTCGCGCGCGTGCTACAGGGATCCCGTGCTACTCGGGCCCTGTAGCGGACACGACACACATTTGTTTGACACGAAAATCGACACGAGTCATGGGGCACTGATTGACACGCCATGTGTCAAGTCCCACGTGTCCCCGTGTCGTGTCGAGGGAGGATTTGATCACGCACGGGGTTTAGCCTGTGGTGTGAACTGTGGGTTTCACCCTCTGATACGGGTCTCGTGTCCGACCCTGACACGTCGTGGACACAGGCCAGTGGGCCTGTGAGGTAGCCCTATAGGTGGGCTACCCGTGTGTATGACCACGAGATTCCTTCGTGTCTTGTGTCGTGCACACGACACAAGTGCACGTGTGCACGAGGCAGTGCACTGGACAGTGCACTGTGTTGTTCTTCTTGAATTCTTGTACTGGACACGCCGTGTTAGGCCTTGGGTGACACGAAGTGAATGTGTGGGGTTGTGCACATGGGTTGTTTTCAATTACCAAGCAATAGATTCATGATTAGTTGATTTTGCTATTCGATTTCTCTTTTAACCAAGTTCTGATACTTAAATTCTTGTTAAGCTTCCAGTTTTCTAAAATGATGTTGTTTGATGATTTTAACCCTTGTAATGAGGGTAAATATTGAGTTTAGATCCTAAATATGTTTCCCCTATATATTATCTTGCCATGGTCAAATATTGATGTTGAATTGATGTGTTGTGGACTGTTATATGGGTTGATGTATTATAAGGTATGTATGAACTAATTTTTACTGTTGTTGTGTTCTTCAAAAACTGGGTTTTATTTCTAACTGAGTTTTCTTGATGTAGAAATCTGTGATTTGGGTTATGCATGAAAACTGAGATTGAGGAAGGGGCTATGAATTGATTTCCTTTTCCTTTTCCTTTTTCTTGTTAACCTGAGAATAGGTCCATGTCTTCCTGTCTTTATGTTACATTCACTGCTCTTTAAATGTTTTACTAATTTTTCCTTTCTTGTTTGTTCCCTTCACTGTTTTGGGTGTTTCCTGTACATATATATGGACACTGGTTCACACACACTCACTGTTGAATGCTTGTACTGTCTTCCAGATTTTAGTTCACTGTTATACACACTTAGCTCACACATGTATGCACACACAACACACAAGCCTCTCTCCTTATACAATATATGTGTGTAAATTGTATGAGTGTATGTATATATATACTTCTAGGTTTAGCCTAATGTTGTAGGATTTATATCTAGCCTAGATATATGTAAATATATTATGTGGTGTTTAAATCTATGGGTGTATGGTGAGGTTGTAGACTTGCTAGGGTATTCTAGAATTAGCTACTAGCTATATTGTGATATAGTTAGTATGGGCTTGCCTAGCCTTGTTAGGGGTTTGCTAGCTAGTATAGATTAGAATAGCTTAGTTTAGACTTAATTAGACTTGGTAGACCTAGTTTGACTTCTAGGGTTGACCAGAGTTGACCAAGAGTTGACTTTGGCCTAGATTGACCTAGAATCATGTAGAATGCATAGTAGGACTCCATTTCACTATTCTGAACTTGTTGTGACTTGTGCTGTTCTGATTAGGAGCCAGACACCACTCCTTGGACAGTACGTTTCATATTGGACACTCAGATACAGGCGAGTACATTCTCTGATCATTTTATATCCTGCTTAGAATTATTACCTGCAGTAGATTACTTTACTTGTACTGTCACGATGGTCACACGGATTGGTACTATATGGATCCTTTCTTGAGATGTTATCCTTAGGGAGCATCGGGTACTCTATGTTCTGTGCGTTTCACTTACATGGCGTATCACTATGCTTCTTGGTTCATTTGATTACTTGTGACATGTACCCTCATGATCATAGAGTCTCTTGAATCTTACACTGTTGGGTAACCCCCAGAATCCCCATTTATGGGACATCCATGTATCACCCTTCGGGGGCCGTGCATGGAATCATATAACATAACCTGACTGGATCCTTGTGTATTGATTGGGGGTATGGGGGAGTTGAAGTGGACATGTGAATAATACACCAGTAGTATCTTCTTTGAATCATTCCGTAGTGTCTTCACAGAATCATCCCAGGCCATTTACATGTTCATGTTGTACTCTGACTCACTAGCCACATGTAAGCTCTTTATTTATAGTAGATATTTCTATTACAGTTTTCTCTCTCTGTTTATATACTGCACTTCTTTCAGTACTTGTATCTTACTTTACTGCATGTTTATATTTTCTAACCTGCTATGAATTGTTGAGATGTACTGTGCTCGCTCCTGTCCTAACTGGACCTGTTGAAATATTACAGAGGACGAGGAGGAGGCCTGCCTGGACACTTTCTACGGGGCAGCTTTAGATGACACCTTTGAGCTGGACTCCCAGGAGGATCCAGCAGTAGCTGAGGATATTCTCCCGACTGCCTAGACTAGATTAGTTAGACTGTTTATCTTTTATGTAGTTTGGAGGCATGTTTTAGTTACACTTGTTTGGAGTTCAGAGTTGTGTATATTCTTTCATCTGAGACCTTGTACTGTTGGATATTGCTGGGATTATCTTAGACTGCTTTTATCTATTTTTATTCCTTGAGTTCTATTTCATATCGTGCTATCTCTTCCTTAGTTGTGATTGAGTTTACTATTGCTATGTCACCCCCATTCGGGGAGTATAAACTGTTTAGAGATATATTGCTAGATGTTGTGACCTAGGACAGCGTTCTACTGCCGACAATACGGCGTAGACTGGACGTACCTACGTCTCGTGCCCTTACTCTAGGGTGCGGGTCGTAACACGTTTTTAGTGGTGGCCCATGCAGGTCTAGACTAGAAGTGTAGTGGTACTCGAACTAGAGTATCACTACAGCCTGCTATAGGATATAGGACATAAATTTTTAAGGGTACTCAATCACATTAGGAAAATTTCTTTATTGCCATCTAAATTCTTATTGTCAGCTGATCCTTTGAATTATAATTGTCCGCCTTTGTTATTTCGCTTCTTCTCAGAAATTGATACTCTTGTTTGTCTATCTTCAGGATGGTAGAGACTAGATCGCAGCGTACCATCCATGGGGATGCTGTGGAGGGGACTGCTACCTCCCAGCCAGCACGGCGAGGCCAGGGGACTGCAGCTCTTGCCACCTCAGCTCGTGTTGAGACCTCGGCAGCCGCAGCAGGGGGCATGCATCTACCGGCTCGGAGGTAGGACCCAGTTTTCCCAGAGGATCCTTACCAGCAGCCACCTGCAGGGACAGTTGACGTTGTTCAGCTGTTGGCCTTCTTCTGGCAGTACATGGAGGGTCAGCAGACTCAGCAGCAGAGGCAGACGGCAGAGCTCACTCGAGGCATTGAGCTGGCAGTGACAGCAGTGGAGAGAGTCATGGCTCAGCCAGCAGCAGTCCAGCAGCCGTACCAGTCATGGGAGAAAGGCATCCAGGACTTCCAGAAGATGCACCCGAGAGACTTCCGAGGGACAGAGGGGATCCTGTATGCCGATGAGTGGATCGAGCATATGGAGGAGATATTCAGGCTGGCGAAGATTCCGACAAGGCTCCAGATAGAGGCAGCGGCCAGTATGATGTAGGATCTGGCCCGTACATGGTACCAGACCGACCCGAGGGTCGGCACAGCAGGACAGACTTGGACAGCATTCAAGAAGCTGTTCAAGGAGAAGTTCTTCCCGGAGGCAGCGTTGGGAGCCCTCGAGACTCAGTTTGAGGCCCTAGTCCAGGGGAGTCAATCTGTGGAGGAGTATACAGGAGAGTTCTGCCGCCTGGGCAGATTTATAGAGGACTTGTCGGAGACGACGAAGGCCCGGAGGTTCTGGAAGGGCTTGGTAAAGGAGGTCAAGTCCTACACCAAGAACGCCCGCAGTGCTACATTTGAAAAGATCCTGGTGGACGTACTAGCTGCAGAGGATGATCTTGAGCTTAGGCTCAAGAGGGGGTGAGACTCCCAGGGAGGCAGCAGCAGCGAAGGATCGGCCAAGAGGCCGCACTTTCAGCATCAGCAGCTGAGGCAGTTTCAGCCGCAGCCGATTCAGCAGAGGCCAGCCCCTCAGCAGCAGCAGCCGAGGCAGCACCAGCAGGGACAAAGGCAGAGTGTTACCTGTGCCTATTGTAAGAAGCCCGGGCATGTCGCCAATGAGTGTCGGAGGAGGCTGGGCCAGTGCCTGAAGTGTGGTTCAGCAGACCACCAGATGAGGGAGTGCTGCTTAGTACGAGCAGGCCCGGGAGGAGGAGCCAGGGCTCCAGCAGGTCAGCAGCGGGGACCAGCCCTGCTGATGTAGCAGCAGAGATTTGTTCAGCACCAGCAGCAGGCCAGGGGAGGCCAACAGGGGCGAGGATTCGCCATGGCAGCAGAGGATGCGGAGGCCATCGGGGAGCTGATTGCAGGTTCGATTCTTCTTGACTCCAGTTTATTATTTGCCTTATTCGATTCTGGTACTTCGCATAGCTTCATATCAGTATCTTTTGCGATTAGACACCGTATCGTAGCTGAATCGTTGCCTAGGACTTACAAGATCACGACCGGGGGTGGTAGTATCCTCGTGAGTGATGTTTGTAAGGGTCGGAGAGTAGTTTTGGGAGGCCGTGAGTTGGAGGTGAGCCTGCTCGTAATGCCATTGCCGAACTACGATATAGTACTAGGCATGGATTGGTTGAGCAGGCACCACGCCAGCATTGATTACAGAGGGGGTAGAGTTCTTTTCAGAGCGCCGGGGGAGCCAGAGTTCGAGTACTCCAGACGTCAGGCAGAACAGAGCAGCGGAGTCTTCTGTGGAGTCTCGGTCGAGGAGCAGACGATTCCACACACCTTGATAGCAAATTTTATGGATGTTTTCCCAGAGGAGTTGCCAAGACTGCCACCAGACAGAGACATAGAGTTCTCGATAGACTTGGTTCCAGGAGCGGAACCCATCTCTCAGCATGTCTATCGGGTGAACAACAGCGAGCTGGTGGAGCTGAAGAAACAGGTGGATGAGCTACAGGACAAGGGCTTCATCCACTCGAGTTTATCGCCATGGGGTGCACCAGTATTGTTCGTGCCGAAGAAGGATGGGTCAGTACGCAAGTGTATTGACTATAGGGCACTCAACAACCTCGCGATCAAGAACAAATACCCACTGCCGCGGATCGACGATCTATTTGACCAGTTGAGCGAAGCTCGGATATTTTCCAAGATTGATCTGAGGTCGGGATATCACCAGGTGAAGGTGAAGGGGCAGGATATTCCCAAGACCGCTTTCAGGACGCGGTACGGGCAGTTCGAGTTCTTGGTTATGCCGTTTGGGCTAACCAATGCACTAGCAGTATTTATGAACCTTATGAACAAGGTGTTCCATCAGTATCTGGATCAGTTTGTAGTGGTGTTTATTGATGATATCTTGATATATTCCAAGACTGAAGAGGAGCACGAGGAGCATTTAAGGATAGTTCTGGAGACTCTCAGGTAGGAGCAGCTTTACGAGAAGCTCTCCAAATGTGAGTTCTTTCTAGACCGGGTGGACTTCTTGGGGCATGTGGTGACTGGAGATGGAATCTCAGTTGACCCCAAGAAGATTGTAGCAGTTGAGGCATGGGCAGCGCCGACTTCAGTTGCAGAGATCAGGAGCTTCCTGGGGCTGGCAGGATATTACCGAAGATTTGTGCAGGATTTCTCCCGGATTGCAGAGCCGTTGACACGGTTGACCCGGAAGGATGCTGAGTATGTATGGTCAGAGAAGTGTCAGGCAGCTTTTGATGAGTTGAAGAAGCGACTGACGACAACTCCGATTCTGATGTTGCCTTCAGGATCAGGTGGTTTCACTATTTATAGTGATGCTTCAGAAAAGGGGCTGGGTTGTGTGTTGCAGCAGCACGGGAAGGTAATTGCCTATGCTTCCAGGCAGTTACGTCCCTATGAGAAGAACTACCCAACCCACGACCTGGAGCTGGCAGCAGTAATTTTTTTATTAAAGCTGTGGAAGCATTATCTGTACGGTGAGAGGGTAGAGATCTTCACAGATCACAAGAGTTTAAAGTATGTGTTCACTCAGAAGGAGTTGAACATGAGACAGCGCAGATGGCTGGAGTTGATGAAGGATTTTGACATCCTACTTCAGTACCACCCAGGGAAGGCTAATGTTGTTGCAGATGCCTTGAGTAGTTATCCGACAGCCATGTGTTTGACCATGTATCGGCATTTGCTTGTCGACTTGGAGAGTCTTGGGATTGAGGTGATCGTGCCCGGAGTACAGATGCAGCTATGGAGGATACAGATACAGTCGAACATGATAGACAGGATCAAGGCGGCCCAGTTCGAGGATGTGGCTCTGCAGTGTATCAGAGAGCAGATCAGTATGGGAGTGGGGGATGCGGAGTTTTCACTTGTTGAGGATGGTGCCCTGAGGCACGGTGCCAGGTTATGTGTGCCTAGCGGGGAGCTCAGAGAGCAGATCATGCAGGAGGCTCACAGGTCGTAGTACTCTATACATCCTTGTGCCAACAAGATGTACAGGGATCTGCGGGAGCATGTATGGTGGTCAGGAATGAAGTGGGAAGTGTCCCACTTCGTGGCTAGGTGTTTGGTCTGTCAGCAGGTCAAGGCGGAGAGGCAGAGGCCCGGTGGATTGTTGCAGCCGCTGCCCATTCCCGAGTGGAAGTGGGAGCATATCACGATGGACTTCGTTTCAGGATTGCCGCATACTTCAGGAGGAAAAGATGCAATTTGGGTCATCGTTGACAGGTTGACCAAATCGGCCCACTTCTTGCCATTCAAGGTGGGTACGTCTACAGAGAGGCTGGCGGAGATGTATATGTGGCAGATAGTCAGGATCCACGGAGTTCCGGTCAGCATCATCTCAGATCGGGATAGCTGTTTTACTTTCCATTTCTGCAGGAGTCTGCAGACCAGCTTGGGCACTCAGCTCAAGTTTAGTACTGCATACCACCCCCAGACGGACGGACAGTCAGAGCGGACTATTCAGACTCTTGAGGATATGCTGCGGACGTGCGTCCTAGACTTTGGAGGTTCCTGGGAGGATCATCTTCATTTGGTAGAGTTTGCCTATAACAATAGTTTCCAGGCCAGCATTGAGATGTCACCTTTCGAGGCTCTGTACGGGCGTAGGTGCCGTACACCCTTATCCTGGGATGATGTTGGTGAGCGAGCTTTACTGGGGCCAGAGATGGTTGTTGATGCGGCTGAGAAGATGAAGCTCATCAGGGACAGACTTCGTATGGCGTAAGACAGACATCGACACTTGGCCGATAGCCACCGGAGGCCCTTGGAGTTTGAGGTACAGATTAGAGTAGGATTATATTTAGGTTATTGTTTGTGATTTTGATCATGTTTGTTTATTATAATTAATTGAGACCTTGCTTGTGATTAGGTCGGAGACCAGGTTTTCTTGAGGATATCTCTGACTCGTGGTACGATACGTTTTGGTGGAGGCAGGAAGCTTAGCCCGCGCTTCATCGGCCCTTTCGTTATCAGCGGGAGAGTCGGTGACGTTGCATACAGGCTAGACTTCCCGCCTGTACTAGTGGGGGTCCACAACATATTTCACGTATCACAGTTGAGACGGTACGTGGCTGACCCTAGCCATGTGCTCGATCATTCAGAGATAGAGGTTGGGCCTTCTCTCAGCTATCCAGAGCAGCCGGTGGAGATTCTGGATCGACGGGAGAAGGTTCTGAGGAACCAGGTGATACCCTTGGTACGCGTCGCATGGAGGCATCATTCTCCAGGAGAGTCTACCTGGGAGCGGAAGGATGAGATCTGCGAGCGCTACCCTTATCTTTTTTGACCGTGAGGTATACTTTCTATCCTTCTCATCAGTTGTATTTCGCCTTTCAATTTCGAGGACAAAATTTTTTTAAGGAGGGTAGATTTGTCACTACCACATTTCAAGTATGAGAGTATTTTTGTTATTTTTGGGGTTATTTGAATTTATTATAATTTATTAGAATTTATTGGAATTTTTAGGATTTATTTAGAAATGTTTGGACTAGATTGATTTTTGGCTAGTTTGGACTCATGTAGACCAACCTAGGAGCTAACCCTAGTTAGTTGGACTTGGTTAGGATTTGTGACTCTAGTCTAACCTAGCCTAATCTATGGGTTGGTCATTAGAACCTATTTAGCTATAGGAATTAGAAAGCCATAAGCCATGACTTATGTTTTTAGAGCTTTGAATTAATTAAATCAACCATGACCTATGTAACTTGGCCCAAGGCCCAAAGTTTTGACCAAACCCTAACCCTAAGAAGTAGTGGCCGGCCACCTATCCATATAGGGATCCTCACCATATAAAACCCCTCCTAAAATCTAGGGTTGCCTCTTTTTTAGGAAAAGCCCTAATTTCAAGGAGGTTAGTTTTATTGCATTTTAATTTCTAGAACTCCTTTCCTCTTCCTTTTTCCTTCTAAATTGTTCCATTAGGTCCTAATATGCCTATTCTTGCTGTTGCTAAGGTCTCATCTCAGTTTGAAGTTGTTTTGAATTGATTGGGTCATCAAGAGGAGAGCTTTGAATAGGGATTTTTCATTGAAGTTCATCAAGAGGTAACTCTCTCAATACTCCATGAAATTTCACTTAGTCTTCATAAATAGGTAGCCCTAAGGGTCCCCCTAAGGTCTAGATAGTTTTTGTGTCGGGTATCAGAGGTTTCGTGTCCGTTCTGGACACGTATCAGGGCTAGTGTAGATTGTTTGTCGAAATGCCTCAAAGGGCATTTCGATCTTGTTTGTTCAATATTTTTAAATAGAAATGGTAGTTTAGATCTTGTTTATTGATTCCTAATCTTGTGTGTTGGTGTCAGTGTCGTTTTGTGTCGGGATCTCGACTTGGACATGCGCGTGCACACGCTCGCGCGCGTGCTACAGGGATCCCCTGCTACTCGGGCCCTGTAGCGGATACGACACACATTTGTTTGACACGAAACTTGACACGAGTCATGGGGCACTGACTGACACGCCATGTGTCAAGTCCCACGTGTCCCGGTGTCGTGTCGAGGGAGGATTTGATTGCGCACGGTATTTAGCCTGTGGTGTGCACTGTGGGTTTCACCTACTGATACGGGTCTCGTGTCCGACCCTGACACATTGTGGACACAGGCCAGTGGGCCTGTGAGGTAGCCCTATAGGTGGGCTACCCGTGTGTATGACCACGAGATTCCCTCGTGTCTTGTGTCGTGCACACGACACAAGTGTACGTGTGCATGAGGCAGTGCACTGGACAGTGCACTGTGTTGTTCTTTTTGAATTCTTGTACTGGACACGCTGTGTCAGGCCTTGGGTGACACGAAGTGAATGTGTGGGGTTGTGCACATGGTTTGTTTTTAATTACCAAGCAATATATTCATGATTAGTTGATTTTGCTATTCGATTTCTCTTTTAACCAAGTTCTGATACTTAAATTCCTGTTAAGCTTCTAGTTTTCTAAAATGATGTTGTTTGATGATTTTAACCCTTGTAATGAGGGTAAATACTGAGTTTAGATGCTAAATATGTTTCTCCTATATATTATCTTGCCATGGTCAAATATTGATGTTGAATTGATGAGTTGTGGACTGTTATATGGGTTGATGTATTATAAGGTATGTATGAACTGATTTTTACTGTTGTAGTGTTCTTCAAAAACTGGGTTTTGTTTCTAGCTGAGTTTTCTTGATGTAGAAATCTGTGATTTGGGTTATGCATGAAAACTGAGATTGGGGAAGGGGCTATGAATTGATTTCCATTTCCTTTTTCTTCTTAACCTGAGAATAGGTCCATGTCTTCCTGTCTTTATGTTACATTCACTGCTCTTTAAATGTTTTACTGATTTTTCCTTTCATGTTTGTTTCCTTCACTGTTTTGGGTGTTTCCTGCACATATATATGGACACTGGTTCATACACACTCACTGTTGAATGCTTGCACTGTCTTCCAGATTTTAGTTCACTGTTATACACACTTAGCTCACACATGTATGCACACACAACACACTAGCCTCTCTCCTTATACAATATATGTGTGTAAATTGTATGAGCGTATATATATATATATATATATATATATATATATATATATATATATATATATATATATATATATATATATATATACTTCTAGGTTTAGCCTAATGTTGTAGGATTTATATCTAGCCTAGATATATGTAAATATATTATGTGGTGTTTAAATCTATGGGTGTATGGTGAGGTTGTAGACTTGCTAGGGTATTCTAGAATTAGCTACTAGCTATATTGTGATATAGTTAGTATAGGCTTGCCTAGCCTTGTTAGGGTTGTGCTAGCTAGTATAGATTAGAATAGCTTAGTTTAGACTTAATTAGACTTGGTTGACCTAGTTTGACTTCTAGGGTTGACCAGAGTTGACCAAGAGTTGACTTTGGCCTAGATTGACCTAGAATCATGTAGAATGCACAGTAGGACTCTATTTCACTATTCTGAACTTGTTGTGACTTGTGCTGTTCTGATTAGGAGCCAGACACCACTCCTTGGACAGTACGTTTCATATTGGACACTCAGATACAGGCGAGTACATTCTCTGATCATTTTATATCCTGCTTAGAATTATTTCCTGCAGTAGATTACTTTACTTGTACTGTCACGATGGTCACACGGATTGGTACTATATGGATCCTTTCTTAAGATGTTATCCTTAGGGAGCATCGGGTACTCTATGTTCTGTGCGTTTCACTTACATGGCGTATCACTATGCTTCTTAGTTCATTTGATTACTTGTGACATGTACCCTCATGATCACAGAGTCTCTTGAATCTTACACTGTTGGGTAACCCCCAGAATCCCTATTTGTGGAACATCCATGTATCACCCTTCGGGGGTCGTGCATGGAATCATATAACATAACCTGGCTGGATCCTTGTGTATTGATTGGGGGTACGGAGGAGTAGAAGTGGACATGTGAATAATACACCAGTAGTATCTTCTTTGAATCATTCCGTAGTGTCTTCACAGAATCATCCCAGGCCATTTATATGTTCATGTTGTACTCTGACTCACTAGCCACATGTTAGCTCTTTAATTATAGTAGATATTTCTATTACAGTTTTCTCTCTCTGTTTACATACTACACTTCTTTCAGTACTTGTATCTTATTTTACTGCATGTTTATATTTTCTAACCTGCTATGAATTGTTGAGATGTACTGTGCTCGCCCCTGTCCTGACTGGACCTGTTGAAATATTACAGAGAACGAGGAGGAGGCCTGCCTGGACACTTTCTACGGGGCAGCTTTAGATGACACCTTTGAGCTGGACTCCCAGGAGGATCCAGCAGTAGCTGAGGATATTCCCCCGACTGCCTAGACTAGATTAGTTAGGCTGTTTATCTTTTATGTAGTATGGAGGCATATTTTAGTTAGAATTATTTGGAGTTTAGAGTTGTGTATATTCTTTCATCTGAGACCTTGTACTGTTGGATATTGCTGGGATTATCTTAGACTGCTTTTATCTATTTTTATTCCTTGAGTTCTATTTCATATCGTGCTATCTCTTCCTTAGTTGTGATTGAGTTTACTATTGCTATGTCACCCCCATTCGGGGAGTATAAACTGTTTAGAGATATATTGCTAGATGTTGTGACCTAGGACAGCGTTCTATCGCCGACACTGCGGCGTAGGCTGGACGTACCCACGTCGCATGGGATGTCTGGCCGCATAGGCTCCTTGTCACGTCTTTATGCCACGTGTGCAAATCTTTTGCATTGATTGCCTTTGATTTGCTGTCAGATTTAAGGCCACTTTTTGGGGCAGGATCCTAAGAGTTTATACTTGAATAATCAGAGCGCCTTGATAACCGAAGAGTCGGTTACACTGCACATGGATCGATGCGTCGGTCTATGGGCTCCGCCTATAAATAGCAGAGTATTTTGAAAAAAGGGACATCTTTACTTTCTGCTCTTGCCCTAGCTTCCTTATCCTCGTCTTCCTTCTCTGATCATCAGTAATGGCTCCCAAGAAGACTGTTGCGACGAAGGGTAAAAAGGCGGCATCTTCGTCGGCGGCAAAGGGTAAGAAAGCTGCTTCTACTTTAACTGTGGCGACGAATGTGGCAGCTCCTCCGCCAGCCGACGTGCCCGTAGTTTACCCCGACGTCCACCCCACCATTGCTGATAAGGACTTTTGCGTGAGCTTGGAACCCTATCTATTATGGCTACGTCGCATGTTCTATGCGCGAGCCTTAATCTTCATGTGTGCCGCATGCAAGTCTCGTGCCGCATGGGGTATGTTCCATGTCCGAGCCGCATGAGAATTGTTGTTATGGCCGCATAAGCACTTCGCTAATGGGGCCGCATAAGCTCAGTATAAGCTCGCTTGATCTGGACCGCATAAGCTTATTTGAATTGGACCGCTTAAGCATATTCGAACTGGACCGCATGAACTTATCTGCATTGAGCCGCATAAGCGCATTTGATCTGGACCGCATAAACTCATCTGAAACGGACCGCATAGGCTCGCATGAACTCTCTTTGTCGTATGAGCCTCCACTAATCGGAGCCGCATAAACTTTTTCTAAGTTAGGCCGTATGAGGCTCCATTAAATCCGAGCCGCATAGGCTCAAGAGCACCAGTCAGTTCTCCTTGGCCATTTTTTTAACTTATTTCTTTTGTCCTCTTCTCAGTGAATTTTCCAGTTAATGCTGCTGGAGAACCTCTGGTGGGTCGTGCCCAAGCCGCTATGGGCTATAGGTACGACCAGATAATTGGGTATGTGGCAAACCAGTTACCTTGTGACGAGCCTCTCGCGAGATTGAATGCCCTCAAGTACCAGCCCTTCTACTTTCTCTGCGCTATGATTAACTCGGAGAAATTGGAAGAAGAATACCAGAAGCCTGCGTTCTTCTTCGGAGATGCCTTGACTGTGAAGAACAGTCAAGTTCTGGACGTGTCGGAGAATTGGAGCTTCATTTCTAACGGAATGACGATCCGCATCCCTCAAATGGAGCGTCACTTTCCACTATCTTGGTTTAATATGCTCCCGCTAGACAGGAAGATGAAAGAGTCTTTGACCCCGACCCGGAATGGGATGTTTGTGGGCGACATCCATTATAACAATATCATGAAATCAGTGTGTGCGGGCAAGGTGCATGCCAGTCGCTATGTAATGGGATTGGCCTCGGGTACTTTCTTGAATGTGCCGGGTCCCAATTTCACGTTCTCTGCAGCTGACACTATCCTGAACCAGCTTGCTCGGAAAGGCTCCTATCCAATCGGCCGGTTGGCGCTCCCGAGTTGGATACACCCCATTCCTCCTGGATCAATCTGTCTATGTGGATCTTGCGAAAGTACAAGACTCTTCTACGTGAGATTGGTCTTTATCACGCTATTCGGGGCACCAGCCACGACTTGCCCATAAACAAGAAATTATATATGGCTTTGCTGGAGATGTACAACCGCGGTACAGGAACCTTCTATACACCTGTAGGGGAAATGGGGCTTGCACTCCATAAAATGAACGTGGTCTCCAAGCTTCCTTAGGGGGATGAAGCTTTTGAGGTGTACACTCCTACGAATGAGGTGTTTGAGGAGCTGGAGGAATGGTATCCGGGCTTCGTGGCTATTTATTAGGAGATATTGTGCCACCATAGTGCGTGCAAACAGATTGCCAAGAAGGATAGCAGCTCGGAAGGGAACGCTCCCCACACTAAGGCCTGGGTAAGCTATCTCTTCTCGACGGGTGCCTCAGGCCGGGTTACTTCCCGAAGTCCTCAATCCCGGGAGGCGGTTCAAGCCTTGGTGTCGTCGGTCAGGAGGGTGGCCACCACAAATGACAGATTTGGAAGCCAAATCGACTCTCTTGGTTATTTTTATCAGGATACCCAAGAGCTGTCAGAGAAGGCACTCCTGGCAGAATTCTTGATGGTATGGCTGCGGAATTGCGTGGTCTCGGGGGGAGCTGGTTCTATTGAGAGGATCAGTCATAATTTTATCCTCTCGGCTGTGAAGCTAGTTTTAGGAGTCAAACTAGCTCTTCTCCCGGCCATGGTGTGCAGCATACACCGTGGCCTCCGTACTTTTACGTCCAAGGTCATCACCTGCGATGTGACAAAAGACTTTGAACGGACTGAGATGCCCTATTATTATCTGATGGGGTGGCTGCTGATGTACTGTCCGTCTTTGATGAGGCCGGGCTCTGAAGATGGCGTGATTGCTGATAACGCTTTTATCTTCCGTTACCGCAATGAGATTTGGGAGTACGAGACCATGCGCGTCTGCCGGATGGCGCTGGCGAGAGCAAATAGGTACAACTTTTTCGTATCCGTCCTTCGTTTCACTGCTGAGGAAATAGCAGACGTACATCTCGACGGTATTGGGCCTCCTCAGCTTCTAGATGTTCAGATGCTTCTGTGGTTGCGTAACATCTTCCCCGCCCACCTGGTATACCGCAATCGCAATACTGTCTTCCTAGAGCCTTACCTGCCAGCAGGTTTGCCCGACAGTTTGGGTACAGCCAGCTTTTTCTGGACAGTCCCAGCTCTTGTCTGGGTTTTGAAGGTAGCCTCCTTAACGGTATCAGGGCCTGGCACTACTTTGATATGTTCCATACCCGTGCCACTTTCTCGGTTCCTGATGTTGAGGCGCCGGTAGAGATTTTGTATATGGTGGCCCTATACCATGTTATGGCAAACAAGCCCCCCGTCGGTTTTAACCCGGGTGCCAGTTTTATTGTTGGTACTGACCTGGACGAGAAGCCCCAGGGGGCCAAGACGAGGAAGAAGAAGAAAAATATAGTCGAAGTGCCAGACTCGGACTCCACCAGTGCGGGTGATGAGGACGACGAGCATGACGAAGATAACTCTTCCCTCCCGGCGGAAGATGTTGGAGCGGATCAGCCGTCTGTTTTGTCAGATGAGGTGGTGGCGGATCAGCCACCCGTTACACCTGGTCCTGTGCGGAAGCGTAGCAGGCAAATCTCCCCTGTTGGAGGTATTCCTCATTCCCAGAAATGGGCTGCGACTAGACATCGCAATCTAACTATAAGGGAGAGAGGCGAGGAGGTTGACCCCGCTTCGGAGGTAAAACGAGTTTCTACCATCTTTATTTAGTACTTCCTTTCTTCTAGCTTTGATCTTAATCATTTTCCTTCCCTCTCGTAGGTGTCAGAAGAAGAGGAATCTCAGGTTGCTGAGGTCGTAACTCGAGACGACGGGGGCTCCGATGAACCTGTCCCCGAAACTGCTAAATTTTATCAAGGTGACGCTGATCGAGCCGTATCCCTCTCCGGGATGGCTGGAGCAGAAGAGACAGCTGAATTTGGCCTACGGGTCACAAGTGAGGGGGCTATGGTGGTTGTGAACGAGCCTCAGCCTTCACAACCCTCCCCTGGTAAGATAAGCCACATTTTAACTAAAAAGGAGGCCTATTCGCACTATCATCACATCCTTCGGGTTAGACTGATTGTTTGTTGCTCTGGGCATACAGGTCCTGCCCTTTCAGTGCCGATGACGGACATTGTTATGGTAGGCTCTGCTAGAGGGAATCTGGTGGAGGGGAGCGTGCCCCCTCCTCTTCCGGCTCGTCTTGAGGGGCCTCCCGCTGGCTCGAGCTCGGGAGGTCATATGGCGGTACTGCCCGGATTGGGAGCAATAGTCCCTGTATCATCTTTTGCTCGTACGACTTTGGGGGTTGACCTCTCAGCCTTACCGAGTATCCAGATTATTCGGGCCGCGAAAGAGGTATTGGCTGCTGTTCAAGCGTCCTTTCGCTCAGAATTTATCTTCCTTGTGGCAGGGGCGACAAGTTCTGTTGCGTCCTCTTCGACACTGCCAGCCACCCTTCCTTTGACACCGTCCTCTACGAAAGTTCTGGATGAGGTGTCGTAGGATGTGGTTGATAGTTTCTATCGCCATTTGAAGAGAGGAGTAGAAGCTGCTGTGGAGCGGGGGACTCCTTTCGCCTTGGCCCGACAATGCGCCCAAGGCCAAATTGACATTCTTAAAGCTGCATTCCTGGAGCCCAAGCTGTTGGAGGCTGATCAGCTTGTGGCCCAATTTTAAGTGTTGCGACAAGCTGATATGTCTGTAGCAATTGATCAGGAGTTCCTCACCACCGCCCTGGAGAAGATAAAGCTCGCGCAAGATACATCTAAGCCAGCTATAACAAAGGACCTCAGTGACCTGTCTCTTTTGTACGACCAGCTGAGCCACCGGAGCGAGCTTTGCAGAGCTCGGGAGGCGGCCGCCTCCCAGGAAGTAATCGATACAAGGGAGCAGATTCTCGAGCTTCAGAAGAAGCTGGCTTTCTTGGAGTCTTAACTTGAAGCTTCTCGTACGGACAAGGAGCTGATTGTTCAGGATGCCGCAAGGGTTTCCAGAGCTTCTGGTAACCTGGAACGCGCTCTGAAGAAGTTTGAGGAGGGCTGGCGGGCTCATGCGCCCTTGGAAGATGTGGCACTACTGACTCAGGAGGCCGAGCGTCGGGCTAAACAGCAATTTGAGCGGTCGACTACCTTGTTGATGGACCGTCTCAAGACATTATGTATTGCCGAACAATAGTTGGCTTTTTTCCTTCTTTTTTTGTTGCATTCCCTTTTTTGAGTGGGACGTAGTCCCCAGAACCTGTAGTACCTTTTTCCTTTCAAATAAAAGAGTATGCTTTATTCTACCCTTCCATTGTACTGCTTGTTGTATTTGTAGTATTGTGGTATCTTGCCCCACTGGGGGACTGTTTGTGGACTTGTTACCCTAGGTATACCTTGGTTTAGGTACAGATAACAAGTTGATGGGGATACTTGGAACAATTCCATAGTAAGGTAATTTATGGACGTTCCTGGTATCGGGAGAGAGAATGACATGGGGCAGCTGGGCCCCCGGGGCATGATGAGAAATGAGGGGCATGCACTAGGAAACTCTAGTACAGTATTTATGGTCAACAGAGGACATTTGTGGGCCTATTATCCTTAGCGTACCCTGGGTTTTTTTTTGGTATGGATAATAGGTCAAAAGGGAACCAACATACTTACTCAGAGGTAATAAGGACGTGGTAAATATGAAGGTTTCTTCGATGGAGCCTCCCCACTCAGAGGTAATGAGGACATGGTAGGAGTGGGCTCCATGAAGGGAATATAGAACGACTCAGAGGTAATGAGGATGTGGAAGTTCTATGTAAGGGGGCGGTTTGTTTTTGGTGGAAGTAACGACAAATCAGAGGTAACATCGACTTGTTTGTTTTGGAGAATTTGTGGATCGATTACCCTTTTTTGTGCACTGAAAGTGCGGGTATTGGATCATGAGGAGGGAGATCTTTTAGGAAGAAAGTTCAGAGGTATAATCATACATGACTTACTGCCTAAAAGATGCGATGTAGATTTATCTGTAGTAGCCAGAATGTAAGTTCAGCGATACCTGCGGGTACATAACTCGACAATCTGGGGGATTTGGAGTCGGCATGTGAGTTCAGTGGTACGAATGAGTACATGACTCGTCATTCTGGAAGATTTATAGTTGGGACGTGAGTTCAGCGGTACCAGCGGGTATGTAACTCATCATTCTGGAAGATTTATAGTCGGGATGTGAGTTCAGCGGTACCAGCGGGTACGTAACTCAATATTCTGACAGATTTGTAGTCGGGATGTGAGTTCAGCGGTACCAGCGGGTACGTAACTCAATAATCTAGGATTTGGAGAATGTCATTTAGACATAATATTTTTTTAGGAACTTGCCGTTGACGGGCAACATGAGCAAGTCTCTGTTTTGTTTTGCGAGGCGGTAAGCACCGTTGGAGAATATAGCCTCAATGATAAATGGACCTTCCCACTTTGGCTGGAATTTGTCGACGGTTTTGTGAGTCATAACCATCCGAACTGCCAGAACGAGGTCGCTCACTTGGAATGTTCATACTTTAACTTTCTTGTTGAAGGCTCCGGAGATACGGGCTTGGTACAGCTCGATTCGTTGTTGAGCTAACAGGCGCTTCTCATCTAGTACCTCCAACTCTTGTAGTCGGCGATGGTCATTATCATCCATCGTCAACCGATAGGTGCGAGCGACGCGGAGTGAAGGGATTTCAGTCTCCAGTGGGAGAACTTCCTCACTCCCGTATACCAGAGAAAATGGTGTATTCCCGGTGGCAGACCGTACTGTAGTCCGGTATGCCCATAAGCATTCACCGAGCTTTTCATTCCAGTCGTATTTGTTTGATGACACAAATTTCTTGAGAAGCTTGATGATTGTTTTGTTGAATGCTTCAGTCAGACCATTAGCCGCGGGGTTGTATGGTGTTGAATCAATATTCTGGATGTGGTGTTTGTCGCAAAACCGATAGAAGGCGTGGCTTGCGAACTGCGGACCACTGTCATGGATGATCCTTCGAGGCAGCCTAAAGCGATAGATGACGTGATACTTGAGGAAGCTGATCACGTTTGAAGTCTTCACTTCAGCCAGCGGAATAGCCTCCGTCCATTTGGAGAAGTAATCTGTGATTGCGAGTATAAAGTGGTGTCTTCGGTATGAAGGCGGAGCGATTGGACCAATGATGTCCATTCCCCATGCTTCGAATGGCCAGGATGCCACTGTCGGGTGTAGAAACTCGGATGGCTGGTGGATAAAATCTGCGTGGACTTGACAGGCTTTGCTTTTTCGTGCATAGTCTATAGCATCTGCAACCATCGTGGGCCAGTAGTAGCCCATTCGGCAAAGGCGATCTTGTAGTTTTGGGCCATGCTGAGGGGCCCCGCAAACACCATCATGAGCTTCGCGCACGGCTTCTTTGGCTTCTGTATTTGATAGACACCGATGCAGTACTCCATCGTATGATTGTCGATACAGTATTTTCGTCTCTGTATCGTAATAAAATCTGAGGGAATGCCTTCTGATAGACGTGGCCTCCTTCGAATTCTCTTGCAGGATGTCGTAGACGACAAAGTCGATGAATGGCTGTCTCCAGTCTAATGCTTTGTCGACTGTTAGAGCGGAGTGACTCTCCACATACTGAACATTATTCCTGGGACAGACCAATTCATGGCCTATGATGTCAACCAGATGATGATCATGATTCGGTACTGCTAAGGAAGCGACAAGACCTGCTAGGGCATCGGCTTTATTGTTTTGGAGCCTGGGAACGTGCTCTATGAAGAACCCTTCCAGGGACGAGATGATGTCGATTGCTATATGGTGGTAGGGGATCATGTCTTCATGGCGAACCTCGTATGACCTCCGAACCTGATTGACGATTAACTGTGAATCGTCGTATGCTTCAAGGTGCTCTACCCCCAGCTCTTTTACAAGCTGGAGACTAATGACCAAGGCGTTGTACTCGGCCATATTGTTTGAACAGGGCTCTGTGAGGGAGTAAGCCCGATTGATCACTAACTCGGAGGAAGAAATCAGCACTACTCCGACTCCAGCGACGATGTTGCCCTTGGGCCCAGTTCTTGAAGCGCCGTCGAAGAACATTCACCATATGGTATCATGGGAGACTGTATTTGAATTAGCAACTTCATCTGGAATCTCTTCATCTATTTTGGTTGACTCCGAACCCGGATGAGCTGCTAAAAAGTCTGCCAGAGCTTGACCTTTAACAACCTTCTGTGGGACGAAGATCATGTGGTAGGGGGATAGTAATATCACCCAGGTAGCGAGGCAAGAGCTAAGTGCACCCGGCTTGGTCATGATAACCCTGAGGGGATTAACTCTTGATATGACATGAATGGTCTGTCCCGTGACGTAGTGTTGCGTCTTCTGAATGGCAAAAACTAGAGCAAGGCATTCCTTCTCGACGGCGGTATATCGATGCTCCGGCCCCATCATCATTCGGCTGAGGTAATATATAGCCTGCTCATGGCCTGCATCGTTGTTTTGTGCTAGCAGAGCGCCGATAGAACGCTCCATCGCTCGTACATAGAGCAAGAATGACCTTCTGGCAATCGGGGCTACCAGGACTGGAGGGTTCGTTAGATATTCTTTGATGCTGTCGAAGGCATGCTGGCATTCTTCATCCTATATGAATGAAACGTCTTTCTTTATGAGGTGGGTGAATGGTTGGCATCGTCCGGTAAGTTGTGGTACCAGTCGAAGGCGACCCCTTCCAGGGCTCCGATGAACAACCGCGTAAGGATGGCATCGTCATGAGGCAGATGGTCGATTGTGACTTCGAAGTAGGTGATGTACCTGCTTGCAGATGTCTTCCCGTCATATAGATTAATGTGGAATGGTTTATATTTTGGTGGGAAGGGAACATCTCTCTACGCGGCAAGATACGGTTGTCGTACCCTGAGGTCCTGACAATTTTCTCGGGCTTAAAATATGGCTCGGAGCTCGTGGACCTCTCTTCTTGCCTCCCTGGCCTCGTCTGCAGCGGTGGGGGCCGATATTTCAGGAGGATTATTGTCCGGGTATGGTGCAGCTGAGTTCGAGTCCGCATTGACCGTGGGACCGAAGCTCGTTTGGCCAGGCGTCCTTCCTTGGAGAGTGGGAATGGCCGCCTTGATCTCGTCCACAGACTTGACCAAAGCATGCAGTATGGCCTCTATAGTATCGATGCGTTGGCGATCTCTGGGACCCTCTTGGTTGTTGTCCGTCATAAATACCGTCCTTATATGATGAGCGGTGGAAGGGATGGTAGAGGACGTGCCCTCTGAGTCGTACCCTCGCACGGAGAAGTCATCAGGGTATGTGGGAATGTTCTCTTCTGGTTCGGACTCAGAAAGAGTGGTACCCCCAGCTCCAGAGCTTGTCTCGTCTTGAGAGTTGTGGACGTCCTCGGGAACGTCGAGGTTTGCTCCATCTGGATTATCCTCTTGGAACACCGGATTGTCGTAGATATTTGGAGAAGTGCTACCCCCAGCTCCAGTGTCACCGAGTGTGGATGACGAATCCCCAAGTGTGGAAGATTTCGTCTTTGAGCGGGTCCCTTGGTAAACTCCTCCTGTAACGGTGGTAGATAACCGTTTAGAAGAAAGTTTCTTGGTTATGTCGGTTGAAATTTTCGGGCTGGAGGTATTTGTTTTTTTCCCTCTCTCGCTGCCGGGAATCTTCAGGGCAGAGTTGCAGGAGGCGACGAGGAGCGCCTCATCTTCTGAGCTCGGGCGTTGTAACCGTCGGAAGACGGACCATCGGTCTGCTTGTGCTATCGCCTTGTTGCAGCAGCAGTTGACAATAACTTGGGTGCAGTGATGTCCGTGGGAGGATTCCTTGTACACCGAGGCCTCTTCTTTTTTCTTGTGTTTGTGGAGGATAACCTCACGCAAGTCAGATGGGTCTGGAACGACCATGTTTGCTCCCTGGGTTTCGGGAGACTTTTGGGAACCACTCTGTCCGTTTGCCGCCGGGGGCTGGACTCGAGTGGTTCTGTACAACTTCCCATCAGAGGCCCACATAACAGTATGTGGAGAGCTCGGATGGTCAGAGGTCGGGATAGCGGATTAAGCTTGCCAAGCTCGCGTTGCCCTTGACTTCTTTACTCTAGTGCGTGAGGGCACATAGTAGAAAGAGTATAAGTGGTGCTGCAGAGAGTCAGACATGTTTTCTCGGGAGCGTGAGAGATCAGGACTATAGGAGAGGCGATCGAAGACTGAGCCTGAGCCGCATGGAGCAGATAGTATGCGGCTGGAATCAACAGTCTTCATGCGGCTGGCAAGGGCTTTCTTCATGCGGCTGGAAGTCTCGGCCACATAAGTCTTCTCCATGCGGCTGGAAATCTTGGTCGCATGGCCATTCTGTATCTGATTGGCGGTTTTGGCCGTATGGACATCATGCATGCGACTGGCAATCTTGGCCGCATAAATGTTCAGCCTGCGGCTAGTGCCTTTGTTCGGCATCTTCCTGGAGCACATAGGATCAACCTTTGCCTCTGTAAGTCCAGCATCGTAGTGCTTTCCTCTGCCGGACTTGGGGACAGCAGAGTCCTCTATGGCTTGAAGTGGGGCTGCATGAGAGTTACCTTCACCGTCTTGGGCACCAGAGATTACTCCGTCCAGAGCTTGGGGAGGAGTGAATGACTTGGGTCTCCACTCCTTGCGGGTCTTCTTCGTGCGGGCTCACCGCTGGACCAGGCCAGCGCTCCCGTCGGAGAGCATTTCTTCAAACGCCTGTTGGTCGAACCGGGCGACCAGCATTTGTTGCGTGGAGCCAAGTTTGGCTGCGTCTGATTGCGTTACCAACTCCTCAGCCGTAGAGAAGTTAGTCCCCAGCAGAGTCACCATCGTGTTTGCCATTGATTATGAAAGTACAGAACAATTATATAGGAGGACTGAACTTAAACTCACAATACAAACTCGCTCGTACAAAGAAAGCCTAGGGACGAAAACCTAGGTACAGCAATCTAAGTACAATTGTTTATTTTTGATTCTGGGGGGTGACGATAGAGGCTCGGAAAAGTGACGGCCGCTCTGCCTTACTCCTTGGACGATAAGACGTAGCCTTGGCTCTGATGAAGAAATGCTCTTGGACGTATGGGAAGACTCCCTTGCGCCCTCTGTTGATAGATCTCTGGATGTCTCGGCAGTGCTCTCTCCTTTTTTTTTTCAGCCTCTGTCTCTCTGTTCTCTTCTGCTCTGCCCGTCTGCAAGGGAATGGCACCTTGCTATTTATAAGAATGGGGTGTGCTCATTAGGGTTTATCAATGATTGCCTCCTTCAGAAGTCGGCGGCTAAGGATCACTTAATCTGGGCCCTTCATCGTGAATGTAATAAATTTAAGTAATTAATGTGATTGCATCAAATCACTGTGGGCAATAAATGTTGATTGCCATGAATATTCGTGGTTTATGATAGCCTGCCACGTGTCCCATTTGCTTGATTTGATTTGATCTGGGCAATTATGACGATCGCAATAAATCTAATTTTGTTGGGATTTGTTAGCACCCATAATTCCAGGGAAGATAAGACTGCCACGTGTCTCCATTGTCGTGAAGAGCGCCACGTGTCTCAACTGAAACATCCTGACAGAGCCGCATATGAGTGGTCCTCTCAACAACGTGAGGCGGCTGCTGCTGCTAGTACGCCAGCAGAGGGAGGGGCTAGTACTTCCTCCCAGCTGCCTACAGCTCCATCGTCGGACAACCTCTGGATGACCGCCGTTGGTGGTCTTCAGAAGGGTACGTACTACGGTACGGGATCCTACAGTACGTATTTGGCTTCGGAGTCATCCCGGGCCCCCTCTGTCAGTGCGCAGTCTTCGACTTCGCAGGCGTCGTCACAAGCTCAGGATATTCATCGACAGATCGACGAGCTGTGTCGCGAGTTACAGCAGCAAATTTTTGATCACCTTACCGCAGAGCGACGATCCGACCCTCCGATGATCACCAGACGATTTGATGTGGTCGAGCGCAGTATACAGGAGCTGATGAGTCTGCAGCAGGCTACAGCTACCAGCTTGCATACGCTTACCGAGTCTACGCAGCGCACAGAGCGTAGACAGTTTGAGCTGGACCATTCGAAGAGGACCATGTCTGCCTCACTCACTCAGGTATCGGCTTCACTTGAGGAGAGTACTCAGAGGATGGTGAGTACCCTTGTTGCGCAAGGTGAGCGACTGTGAGACATTGTACTGCCTCCTACTGCCCCTACGGTACAGCTCACACAGGAGCAGTATGAGTACATGCTATCCCAGATGCGCAGCAGGTGTCCTCAGTGATCCAGTAGATTTTTTTTGTCATCTTTGTATTTATTGGCCCTATTGGCCCATTGACTGTTCTGTACACTGATTTTCATTATTATTTGACTCTGTTGGACATGTATATTTGTTGGACATGTATGTTGGTGATATTTAATTTGTTGGTATTTTCATTGAGTACATGTATGATATTTAGTTGTAGACTGTTATGATGGGAGATTGTTATTTATCTACTAGTTATAGACTGTTATGATGGGGGACTGTTAATTGTGATGATATCTACAATGGGGATGAAAAATATACCTGCGCCGGGTTATAAGCGATGATCTGATATACAAAGGAGGTGCTGCCCAAATTTTAAAAAAAATATAATGTATATTTTTATAAACACAGACACACAGCAGAACAAAAATACATATTATATTTTTTAATTTTTTTCAGTATTCTGCGACGGTTAGAGACGTATAGCGACGGATAGCGACGACAATTGGACATCGCTAAACGTCGCAAATTAGCGGCGGTACGTCGCCGCCTTGCTGACGTGGCAGGCATTGCCACGTCATCACGTCAATAGAACTAAATGTTGCTACAATGTCACACTACGTCGCTAAGTTTGCGACGTAAAGTTCTCGTCGCTCTACGTCGCTAAGTTTGCGACGAAATAGCGACACGGACGAGACGTCGCAAACAACAACTTAGGGCAACGTATTGCCCATCTGCGACTAGCTAAAAAGAGACCTTCACTTTACGTCGCTAAATCCGTCGCCAATTACTATTAGTGACGTAATTTTTATTATTAGGGACGTATCAGGACGTCGCTAATTTGCCCTATTTTAGTAGTAAAAGGTGTCATTTAGACATCGTATTTCTTGAGGAACTTGCCGTTGATGGGCATCATGAGCAAGTCTCCATTTTGTTTTGCGAGATGGTACGTACCGTTGGAGAATACGGTCTCGATGATGAACGACCCCTCCCATTTAGGCTAGAATTTGCCAGGGGTCTTGTGAGTCATGACCATTGGTCTACCAATGGCCAAGACAAAATTGCCGACTAGGAATATTTTCTGTATGACTTTCTTGTTGAAAGCTCGAGAGATGCGCGCTTGGTAGAGCTCTATGCTTTGTTGAGCTTGTAAACACTTCTCATCTAATGCATCTAACTCTTGTAGCCGTCGACGGTAGTTGTCGTCCGGCGTTAACTGATAAGTAAGGGCCACTCGGAGTGAGGGAATTTGAGTCTCCAATGGGAGGACTGCCTCACTCCCGCAAAGTAAGAAGAACGGTTTATTTCCTGTAGATGTCCGAATTGTCGTACGATACGCCCATAAGCACTCGCCAAGCTTTTCATTCCAGTCGCATTTGTTGGCAGACACAAACTTCTTGAGGAGCTTGATTAAGGTTTTATTGAAAGCTTCAGCCAAACCGTTGGCCGAGAGGCTATATGGTGTTGAGGCCACGTTCTGAATCCGATTTTTATCACAAAATCGATAGAAAGTGTGGCTTGCAAAATGCGGACCATTGTCGTGAATTATCCTCCGGGGCAGTCCAAAATGGTAGATGACGTAATATTTTATGAAGCTAATCACGTTCGATGTCTTAATCTCTGCCAACGGAACAACTTTCGCCAATTTAGAGAAGTAATCGGTGATTGCAAGTATGAACCGATGCCCTCTAGACGACGGCGAGGTGGTTGGCCCAATGATGTCCATTACCCATGCTTCAAATGGCCAAGAGCCACAGTCGGTTGCAAGAATTCAGATGGCAGATGTATGAAATCTGTGTGGATCTGGCAAACCTTGCATTTCTTTGCATAATTAACAGCATCTGCTACCATCGTGGGCCAGTAGTAACCCATCCGACGGACACGATCTTGCAATTTTGGACCAGGTTGGTGAGCCCCATAAGTGCCGTCATGAGCTTCGCATAAAGCTTCTTTATCTTCTGCATTTGACAGGCATCTTAATAGTAATCCATCGTAGGATAGTCGATATAACATTTTTGTCTCCGTATCATAGAAGAATCTGAGGGAGCGTCTTCTGATTGAGGTTGCTTCCTTCACATTCTTTGGCAGAATTCTATAGACTGCAAAGTCAATGAGCGAATGTCTCCAGTCTTGTGTGTCATTAATTATCTTGGCGGAGTAGATCATACCCAGTTGAAGGTTGTTCCTGGGGCAGACCAGCTCATGGCCTATTTGTTGACACAAAGTCACAGTCAACCAAATATTGATAACATTGACTAAATAATACTTGTAATAATTCAATACGACACACGACGTCTACATCAAGCTCAAGTCAGAAGACAGCTCAGTCTTTGCATTTCAGTTGTTCATAAGTCTGTATTTTATATTTTTATTGAGTCTAGATTGATGTAAACTGTGTTATGCTGAGCTCTTGAGACTTGACCTATAGCCTACCCGATAATCCCTAAACTCTACCATCCAGAAAATGACCATTGGCCCCCAAGAACCAGTTCTGTGCTTTGGAGACAGAGTTCGGGCCGAACTCTGCCTCCACACAGAGTTCGGGCCGAACTCTGTCCCCTAAAAATCAGCAACCTTAATTTTAGGGTTAGCTGGTTGCTAGTTGTCCAACGGCCAAATATTTAAAATTTTCTACCCGAATTCTGGCCGAATTCTGCCTACAAAAATCCTATAAATAGGCCTAGAATTATCTCATTTCAAATCATCCAATCTTCTCTTCTCTTCTCTCTTAAAGCTCAGATAAGCCATACCCTTCCCATCTACTAGCCACAAGCTTCCTAAGTCTCGAGTGCTCAGCATCTCTCAGTTAGGAGTCTTGTGCAAGAGTTGAAGAAGTCACTTGGAAAATTTCAAGCAAATCGCCACTACGATCCTCTGTAAGAAGTTGACGTGCTCTTCTGAAGAAAAGGCACGGGTTGTAAACTACTATTTCACAAATAGTGGATTTAATCCTGAGCTAGAGTTCTCAGGCCTGGACTAGTCCTCCACGAGGAAAACTAGGTTAAAATCGGCTGTGTTTGCGTATGCTCTCTTGATTCTCACTTTAAATTTCGTATTTACTCTGATTAGTTTTATTTGTGATAGAGTTGATTTTATAATTGGATATTATCTTTATATACTCTATTCACCCCCCTCTAGAGTTGCCATCTGTTCTTCAATTGGTATCAGAGCTCTGTTCTCTTTACAAGGACTTACATCCTAGAGTTGATCCATGGCAACCACATAATCCTTGATTTCCAATCATAGTGAAGGGCAGTCCACTCATAGGCCTCCCCTATTTGATGGAACTAACTACACATATTGGAAAACAAGGATGAGTTTTTATCTCAAGTCTCTAGACTTTGACCTGTGGACTATCGTCACTGACGGTTACAAAAAGCCCGCCAGGATAGTTGTTAACGGTGATCTTGTTGAGAAATCACATGACAAATATTCTGACGAGGAGAAGAAACAGGCAAGTCTAGATGCGAGAGCTATTAATACTTTATTCTGTGCTATAGATAGGAATGAGTTCAACAGGGTATCTACATGCACCACATCTCATGAAGTATGGAGACTTCTAGAAGTGACGCATGAAGGAACTACCCAAGTCAAGGAATCAAAGATAAGCCGTCTCACGCAGGAATACGAGGCTTTCAAGATGAAACCAAATGAGACGATCACGCAAATGTTCACAAGATTCCTCGACATCATTAACCCCCTGTCTTCGCTCGGCAAGCAATACTCAAATCACGAGAAGATTCGCAAGCTACTTAGGGGGCTACCAAAGATTTGGAACCCTAAGGTGACGGCCATCATAGAAGAAAATGATCTCACAACCATGTCCATGGAGACCTTGATGGGAAAGCTAATGACTCATGAGCTTGACCTCAAAGACTTCGAAGAGCCTGCTCCTAAGGCTAAGGAGATCGCACTCAAAGCTCACCGGCGAAGGGCTGAACCCGAAAAGACAGACGATGATGACTCGGAAGATGATCAAGCCCTTATGGTCCGCAACATCAAGAAATTCCTTCGCTTCAATCGAAGGAAGAAGGAACCACAAGAAGATGGTGAAGAAGAGCCAACTTGCTATGGTTACAAGAAGACTGGACACGTCCGAAAAGACTGTCCATTCTTGAAGAAGAGCAACCGCTATGAAAAGCCATACAAGAAGACTTTATCAAAGAAATATGCCAACACAAGCATTTGGCATGAAAGCGAAGCTAGTGACTCCGAGGAAGAAAAGGACTCTCCTCAAGATGCGGCTAATGTGTGCCTAATGGCAACATCCGATAAGGTATCAAACAAAACTCTTGACGACTTCTCTTTTGATGAACTTGGCGATGCCTTCACTGATTTACTCGATGATCACAAAAAGATCATTGGTAAATACAAACACGCCAAGGACAAAATCAAAAGTTATGAAGTCGAAATTCAAAGACTTTCTCTATTGCTTGATAACATTAGAGACACTTCACCCACGGAAGTCACAGATGAGGTATCGAAGCTTAAACTAAGCCTTCATGATGCTGAAACACGTATTGAGAAACAGACACAAGAAATCACAACACTTAACACGATGCTTACTGAAGAAAAGAGTAGACACAAGATTTCTATGACTAAGATATATAGTTTAAATGCTAAGGTTACTGATCTACAGGCTGTCTCCAAGAGATTAGAGACTAAATTGGGTAAACAGGTTGCTCAACCTCAAACCCAATCTCATGAGACGCCCACAAAGCATAACACTTCTCATGCTAGTCATCCACATCATTCAACACATAATCATGCTTTCATATACACACAATTTCACAAAGGACACAAACCACATACACGTAGAAATAATTATCATATGTCACAAAATCATCATGTTACACATAGATACAATCATCATATTGCACAAAGATACAATCAACATCACTCTACTTATAGACAACATCACCATGTCATACCATATAGACAACATCACCATGCTCCATATAGACAACATCACCATGCCACTCCACAGCACTCTATGCATAATCATCATCACCATGCTAATCATCATACTTCTGCTCATTACACTGCTTATAGACATCATCAGCATGCTCCTAATGTGAATAGGAATGCTACATGTACTTATTGTGGTTTATATGGACACATATCACCACAATGTAGAATTAGAAGATTAGTTGATAGAAAAATATATGCATGGTTTCCAAAAACTAACTTTTCAGGACCCTCAAGAAATTGGGTACCAATGGTCACATCTACTCTTGATGTAGGTGGACCTTCCCTCCTCAACTAAGAGTAAGTGGATTCTCGATAGTGGATGCTCGCGACATATGACAGGAGACGCAAATCTTTTCGCATCACTATCGATGAAGAGAGAAGGATATGTATCCTTCGGCAACAACCTCAAAGGTTATATTATAGGTAATGGTAATATTAGTTATCCTTCCTCTCCCGTAATAAAGGATGTCTGCCTAGTGACCGAGTTAAAGCATAACCTGCTCAGCATTAGTCATCTTGCTGACCATGGATATGACATTAACTTTGGACAAAACAAATGCCTTATTTATGATAGGTCAACGGGAGACATCGCTTTTGAAGGGGTAAGAGAGGATAATATTTATACTTTTTATTTGTCTAGAAATACTAACAATGCAGGTAGATGCCTATATGCTCACAAAGATGAACGGCTACTATGGCACCAGCATCTTGGTCATGCCAATATCGATACTATATCCAGGCTATCAACCAAGAAGCTAGTTAGAGGCTTGCCCGACATCACATTCAAAAAGGATACCGTATGTGCCGAATGTGAGTTGAACAAGGCAACCAAGTCATCTTTTCATTCCATAAACTCTGTAAGCACTTCTAGACCCTTGTAACTACTCCATATAGATTTATTTGGGCCTAGTAGAGTAGCCAATCTTGGCGGAAAAGTCTATGCCTTTGTTATTGTTGATAATTTTTCAAGATTTACTTGGGTTTTCTTTCTTGCAAATAAAAGTGATGCTATTTCAGTTTTCAAGATTTTTGTTAAGAAAGTTCAAAACGAAAAAGGCTACATGATTACTCGAATCCGAAGTGATCATGGAGGCGAATTCAAAAATTCTAATTTTGAAAGGTTTTCTGATTCTAATGGTTTTGATCATGAATTTTCTTGTCCAAGAACTCCTCAACAAAATGGTGTTATGGAGCGGAAGAATAGAACTCTTGGCGATATGGCCAGAGTTATGTTGAACAAGTTTTTACTTCCGAAATATTTTTGGGCTGAAGCTGTCAGTACAGCATGCCACATTTTAAATAGGGTGCTTATTCGTCCTATTACGAAGAAAACACCCTATGAGCTTTGGTTTGGGAGAACCCCAAATGTTTCTTATTTTAGAGTTTTTGGATGTAGATGCTTTATCCTTAACACCAAAGACAACTTAGGCAAATTTGATGCCAAAGCTGACGATGGTATTTTCCTTGGCTATGCCGCCAAGAGTAAGGGATATAGAGTTTTCAACAAACGCTCTTTAATTGTGGAAAAGTCTACAAATGTGACTTTTGATGAAGAGAACAGTGCAGCAGCTACTCTTGATGATGATGTTGAGCCATCAACGTCTACTCCAATGAACACCACAACCGAAACAAATTCTCTGGAAAGCTTGCCTAAGAAATTCTTTTTTAAGCCATCACATCCAGAAAATTTGGTAATCGGTGAGGTTTCACAAGGAGTAACCACTAGATCATCATTAAGAGACTCTATTGCTAGCACTGCCTTCATTTCACAAATTGAGCCTAAAAACATTTCTGAAGCTTTCAATGTTGAATTTTGGATTTCTGCTATGCAAGAAGAACTCAACCAATTCGAGAGGAGCCAAGTATGGGAACTTGTTCTTAGACAGGCTAATCACTCGATTATTGGTACTAAATGGGTTTTTAGAAACAAAGTAAATGAAGATGGTTCAGTCACTCGCAACAAAGCTCGTCTAGTAGCTCAAGGATACAACCAAGAGGAAGGTATCGACAACGATGAGACATATGCTCCTGTTGCTAGATTAGAATCCATTAGGATGCTTTGTGCATTTGCAAATTTTTAAAATTTCAAATTATTTCAAATGGATGTTAAAAGTGCTTTCTTGAATGGTTTTATTAAGGAGGAAGTTTATGTAAAACAACCCCCTGGCTTTGAAAATCACAAATTTCCCGACCACGTGTTCAAGCTAAAGAAAGCGATGTACGACCTCAAACAAGCCCCTAGAGCTTGGTATGAACGGCTAAGCAACTTCTTGCTTGAGAAAGGTTTTTCAAAAGGGAAAATTGACACTACACTTTTCATAAAGTCTTTGAAGGACACTATTCTTTTAGTACAGATATATGTAGATGATATTATTTTTGGTTCTACTGATGAAACCCTTTGTCAAGATTTTGCCAAGTGTACGCAGACCGAGTTTGAGATGAGCATGATGGGAGAGCTCAACTACTTTCTTGGGCTGCAAGTCAAACAATTGTCAAATGGAACCTTCAACTGTCAGTCGAAGTATACAAAGGACATGCTGAAGAAATTCGAACTTGATAATGTCAAACCAATCAGCACTCCTATGGCTACTTCAACCAAACTGGAACCAGATGAGAGCGGCAAACCCGTAGATCAACGTAAGTATCGAGGTATGATAGGAAGTCTACTTTATCTTACTGTTAGTCGCCCTGATATAATGTTTAGCGTTTGCATGTGTGCTAGATATCAAGCAAATCCTAAGGAATTGCACATGACCACAGTTAAGCGTATCTTTAGATACCTTAAGGGTACGGTTACAGTGGGCCTATGGTATCACAAGTCAACATTATTTGACCTCATTGGTTACTCTGATGCTGATTTTGCAGGATGCAAGGTCGACCGTAAAAGTACGAGCGGTACGTGCCATTTATTAGGAAAGGCTTTAGTCTCTTGGTTTAGCAAGAAGCAGAATTTTGTCGCACTATTCACAACAAAAGCTGAATACATAGCAGCTGGGCGTTGTTGTGCACAAATTCTGTGGACGAAGCAAACCCTTGAAGACTATAATTTATCTTTCATGCATATTCCTATCTTTTATGACAACACTAGTGTAATAAATCTTACTAAGAACCCTATTTGTCACTCACGCACGAAGCACATTGAGATACGACACCACTTTTTGCGTGATCATCAGCAAAATGACACGATTAACTTAGATTTTATTGACACTGATCACTAGTTAGCAGACTTCTTCACAAAGCCATTATCCGAAGAGCGCTTCAATTTCCTTTGTCGTGAACTTAGAATTTTAGATGAAGCTGCCATAAATTAAAATACACCTGCGTAAATATCGATTATATTGTGATTCTCTTAAGATGAACTTGCTATGGGTACAAGCCGAAAGGGCCCTTCTGACAACAAGGTGTAAAAGCCTAAGCGACACGGTGTACTAGTCCTCAGGACTACCGCTAGCTGGCATCCGGCCCCTGCAGCTAACCCATGGCAGCTTCAAATTATTGAATCATGATATATTTCCTTGTTTATTATATGGTACATTTTGATTTATAATCTGCTGACATGCTATTTTTCAATTTCATACTGCTATTCTTTTTACTTGTACTATCTGGTTTATTGAATCCTTTAAGCTTTATCTTATATTGGTTTTATATACTTAGCCAATATTTCATACTTCTAGCCTATTTTTTGTTCTGGGACAAGGACCCAGAATTCGGGCCGAACTCTGCCCCTATCAGAGTTCGGGCCGAGTTCGGTCTCCCTGTTCCAGAATCGGGGATAGCTCCAGCCGCTTGATCAAACTTGATCCTATGGTCCACATTCACTCCGACCAAGAGAAACCCTTCCCTTATATTCGGTTTCTCTTCCCTCTTCTTCATTCTTACCACCTCTTCCACCTCTCTACCACTATTTTCTCAAACCCTAACCCTAGTTTTCTCTCCATAGTGCTCAATTTCTCACCAAAATCAAGGAGAAGGGCTTTTTTCTCATTCTCTTTCACTGTTCATCATTTATTTGAGGTATAACTCACTCTCCTTCTCTATCTCAATTTTTCTATTTTGTGCAATGGCTCCTCGCTTGCCCAACCATGGGAAGAGATCTCGGACCGAGGGTGCATCCTCGTCGAGTGCTCCTCCTTCCGTTGAGCAACCCGTTGAACAACACCAACCACCTCATCCGTTGTTCAACCCTTCACGTCCTCTTGACCCTAACACCTATGACGACCAAATCTTTGTGTCACTAGATGCGTCCAATGATTGGTTTAGTGATTTTCGGACCCGTCCGGTGTTTGCGGGACACCCCATAAATTTCACAATTTTTTCACAATATGAATCTAGATTTCGTGATCTTTGCATTGATGCGCTAGTTGCTACAAATTTCGTCATCTATCGTAGCGCCGTATAAATGTTTTACTGCAACTTGACTCATAATGACACTCACATTTATTCATGAGTTGCGGGCATTGATATCGCCTTTGCTGATTCGGATATGGCCGAGTATCTTGAACTTTAAGACCTCGATACTTGGGATAAGCTTGTTGAGGCTCGATCGTTCCAATTTGTAGATGGAACTTCCCTTGAGAGTTTCAAGGAGGATTTATGTGTCCCTAACATATGTCCTCGCAAGCTTATGGCCAAACACCTCAACCCTTACTTCTATGAACTTCATCGAATTATTTTCAACACCATTCTGCCAAAAGCCGGCTCAACCGATGAAGTCACATATTTTGAGATCTCAGCTTTGTATCATCTTCACTATCGCATCCCTTTCAATCTTCTACGTACCATGATGGACTACATGATTAACTGTAGGAAGAAACCACGAGCCCTGGTTTATCTATTGTATCTTCCAATGGTCTTTTGTGCATTCCATGAACCTCTTGATGATTATCCTTTCTTGCCTGCTCTTGCTTCCTATCTAATGCACGACGACTTCAGGCAGTCGTAGCCTCTCCTGCCACTTCTGAGCATTCTGATGATGAGGAGCCCGACGCCCCTCCACTTGGACAGGATGCACCTCCTCCTCCTGCTACCCTTGAGTCCATCCAGACCATGCTTCGAGATCGTTTCGCCTTAGAGGACGATCGCTGGACTCAGATTTGGACTACCGTACTACCCTGCAGATGAGTGCACTCAGCAACTCGCTGCATGATATTCGGTATTCCATGTCCCGTCATCCTTCTATGCCCATTTCCATGGAGCGGGATACCGATCGTGAGGGACATCGCATTAACGATCCTTGGGTCATGCGTTACCTGGATCCGGATGCTGCTATTGTGGACCCCAGCCACTCTTTTTCTTCCGACACTGCTGGGCCTTCTCGTGCTCCATGATGGAGATGGCTTCTACTTGATGATTCTGCTGCTGATCGTAGTTTATGTTTTATGCTTTCTAGTATTTTCAGTTGTTTAGTTGGATTTCTGTACTTGGTTTGTCATAGACTCTTTCTGTTTTGGTGATTCTAGTTATGAGTTGTGACTCTTATGATTCTGGTAGTTCTATTATTATATGACATTTGCTCATTCTGTTAGTTCATATGCTATTTCTTCTCTTTTGGTGTGTTTGCCCATTATTATCTGCTTCTTATTATATTGCTAAATGCCAAAAGGGGGAGAGATATGTATATTCTGTGGATATTCTTTTTGGTATATGTACTTTTGGTGCTTTTGGGAGATATTCCTTATCAGGCCAACAGGTTCAACCCAACAAGTTCAACGCATTGTTTACGGGGGAGCTATCTTGTTTAGCTCGACACTGATTATAGGGGAGCTATGCTTTTGTCATTGACTGTGTCCAGGTATGAATATTGAATATACACTTATTATTTTGTCAATTATCAATATGGGGGAGATTGTTGACACAAAGTCACAGTCAACCAAATATTGATAACATTGAATAAATAATACTTGTAATAATTCAATACGACACACGACGTCTACATCAAGCTCAAGTCAGAAGACAGCTCAGTCTTTGCATTTCAGTTGTTCATAAGTCTGTATTTTATATTTTTATTGAGTCTAGATTGATGTAAACTGTGTCATGCTGAGCTCTTGAGACTTGACCTATAGCCTACCCAATAATCCCTAAACTCCACCATCCAGAAAATGACCATTGGCCCCCAAGAACCAGTTCTGTGCTCTGGAGACAGAGTTCGGGCCGAACTCTGCCTCCACACAGAGTTCGGGCCGAACTATGTCCCCTAAAAATCAGCAACCTTAATTTTAGGGTTAGCTGGTTGCTAGTTGTCCAACGGCCAAATATTTGAAATTTTCTACCCGAATTTTGGCCGAATTCTGCCTACAAAAATCCTATAAATAGGCCTAGAATTCTCTCATTTCAAATCATTTAATCTTCTCTTCTCTTCTCTCTTAAAGCTCAGATAAGCCATACCCTTCCCATCTACTAGCCACAAGCTTCCTAAGTCTCGAGTGCTCAGCATCTCTCAGTTAGGAGTCTTGTGCAAGAGTTGAAGAAGTCGCTTAGAAAATTCCAAGCAAATTGCCACTGCGATCCTCTGTAAGAAGTTGACGTGCTCTTCTGAAGAAAATGCACGGGTTGTAAACTACTATTTCACAAATAGTGGATTTAATCCTGAGCTAGAGTTCTCAGGCCTGGACTAGTCCTCCACAAGGGAAACCAGGTTAAAATCAGCTGTGTTTGCGTATGCTCTCTTGATTCTCACTTTAAATTCCACATTTACTCTGATTAGTTTTATTTGTGATAGAGTTGATTTTATAATTGGATATTATCTCTATATACTCTATTCACCCTCCTCTAGAGTTGCCATCTGTTCTTCACTATTATGTCGACTAGATGATGAGTGTCATTTGGAAGCGCCAAGAAGGCGACGAGACCTGCTAGGGCATCGGCTTCGATATTTTGGAGCCTAGGAACGTGCTCTATAAAGAACCCCTCCAAGCTTGTAACGATGGCAATTGTTGTCTGATAATAGGGTATCATGTGCTCATTGGGAACCTCGTATGAACCTCGAATCTGGTTAACAACCAACTGCGAAGTCACCATATGCTTCCAGGTACCTGATCCCCACTTCTTTTGTGAGTTGGAGCCCGACGACTAGAGCGTTATTTTTGGCTACGTTGTTCAAACAGGGTTCTGTAAGAGAATACGCCCGATTGACTACTAGTCCAGAGGGAGAAAGTAATACCATCCCGACTCCAGCGACAATATATGTCACGATCCGCACCCTTTTTTGGATAAGATGCGTATCCAAGCCTAGCCTACGTCGTAGTGTCGGAGGTAGAATGCTGTCTAATATACATAAGTCACGACAATCTATTTGTCTCATCCACAGAATAATAACGAACCAACCAAGATCAACGAATACAATAAAACTGAATAATATAAACTGAATGTATCCAAGGTTTAATGTCACGTCCGGTGGACACAAATCTACTACCAATAGGTGGAAAGAGAAATAAATACATGAAATATACAATCTAAATACAACATGCTAAACGAGATAACTTCTACCGCAAGGTACTGCGGTCTGATGCTGACTCAACCCTCTCATCTGCTCCTGACTCAAACTCGGCTAACCTGAAGAGATCTTCAGGTCCTAAGAGGACTAGCAAGATACATAAAAATGACCCTTTCTAATAGTTTATCGTGCATGGAAAAAATCCAGAATAAATAAGTAAATTAAGCAATGAAATAAACACGAATCTGTATACTGACTACGCAATAAACTACTGGAGAAGAATAAGAGAACACGATATCACGATATCAACGGATAACCAATCGAATACTCAAACCCTCGCCCTAGTGTGGACTCGCAGGTTTGAACAACTACTAACCCTTGCCCCTAGTGTGGACTCGCAGGTTAGCTTCAAGAAATCACCCTCGCCCCTAGTGTGGACTCGCAGGGGCGGGCAAATATATACTAACCCTCGCCCCTAATATGGACTCGCAGGCTAGCATCACCCTCGCCTCTAATGTGGACTCGCAGGTGTGGACCAATAACTACTAACCCTCGCCCCTAACAAGGACTCGAAGGTTAGCTTCAAGATTTCAAGATAAGGAGGTATAGCAGTTCAGTTTATGACTTCTCGACCCATGACATGACTCAATCAACACACAAGTGTGAACACGTTCAATAAAACACAAGACTAAACTGCGAACAAGGCTATGTGTCAATGAAGTAAAATACTAGCATGATATGAAAAACACATGTCAACAATGATAGAAAAACTGAATAATGGAAAGACAGTGCACGTAAATAAAGCTGTAAGAAAGGCAAGGTATACTTGCCTGTGGTCCTAAGCTGCTGTCACAGATTACAACCCGTATGGAGATCCAAATAACCTGTTATGAATTTCATGGAATCAAAACACAATGTCTAAGAGTATAAACTAGCTTATCTATTTAGTTCATAAGGTTTCTAGGTCATTTTCCATATGCTTAAGTTAACCCTTGGAACAGAGGATCTAGGTTTACTTATCACCCTGTTTATTGTAGCAACATGATGTCCTGTTTTTGTAGGTTTTGCAGGACACACACAACTCCCTATGTACTGGTATCTACTACTAATTACCTGGAACCACAAGACACCACACTCTTTTATCTTGTCAACTGTACCCTTCAAACACACACACGTACTACACAAGCCCCCAATCTATCCTTTCTGCGCACACATGAATTAATTCCTAAACTGCACAAGTACCTGGCTGGTTCTAGTCCATCCATGACTCATGTACAGGACTTGAAATTCCTATTGATTCGAGACCTGCTGACCTTGGAAAGCACATCTAACTCCAACTGATTCAAGGAGTCTCACACTGGTTCATTTGCTCAAGGGATAATCCTTTGGAGTTTACTATGTACTTCCTTGCAATACCACGCATCTGGCCTTTCAAGGAAACATACAGGAAAGTAGTGTCAATGTATACGAGTTATGGGGTGTAAGGAAAATACTTACTCTATTTCAGGCTAGGTGCATTGACTCCCATTGAACCCATATCTCATGTTATTACCTAGCACTTATCTGATACACAAACTTTCATATATTAATTGGTGCACATCCTTAGCTTGGGTATTACACCTGCAACACACTCTATTGCTACTCAGACTTGCACGTATACACATGCATAAGCACAGCCGGACACTAACCTATATACATGATTTATCCTAAGGGGAAACATATGACCTTCATGAATCTGCATCCTTTTACCCTTCTAGCCCACAAGAAATAAACACACACAGAGGACAAATAATCATATACACTCTCTAAACTCACTATGCAACACACACTGCAGTTTACCTGCACTGCAGGAATTCCCCTGCTGCCTACATCTGAACACACATACTGCAGAGACTAGTTACAACAGTCAGTCAGGAATATAGTAGTACCTACCTCTGGTCATGTAGTCTAATCAAAAGGTAAATATGAATCCTCAATAGCAGCGGCAAAATATAGTGCTTAGTTGTGCCTTTTGTTATGTCTGCTATACTAAACTACCTGGGGAAAATAGTTACAATGAGTAAAACTTCTAACTGAAGAATAAGGGCTTCCCAGTAGTGTCTGGGATTGATAAATAACGTCTGCAATGGCCTTCATCCACTGGGATTGAACCAAAATCTGGACAGGTGATCCTAACTGTAATCAGGACAGGTGAGCAGGGTGATACACAGAGTATGAAAACTATTTATATATATGCTGTGGCTAACACCCTATGGTTATCAGTCAACTTGTACAGGGATGGGACTAGTCTTCCCTAGGATATGCAAGCATTGGATGGCGTGTGTTGCATACTTGCATGACCTGGTACCTCTTTTACCTATTAAACAAATGATACAAGTACCAGAGGAATCTGATACTCCCTGTTAGTGATACCTAACACTGGATACACTTGTTTTCTGGAACTGGGGACCATAACATGCACCCTTGGTTATAGGTTCCATCATTATACTAAGACTCAACTGCAGCCTCCCTAAAGCCTCCAACTGTATACTTGGTTGTTAAGTGCACAAATCGGGGAAGTTCTGAGGACTCCTATCTGGAAAGAGTTAGGAAGAAAGTTCACATACCAAAAATCTGATGGGTAAAAGGAAAGGTCCCTGTCAACATAGTTAATGTTACTACTCTGCCCACATGACTCAACTAGATGCAGGTATCTCGATATTCAACTCGGTGAGGAGGTTCACAGGCTAGAGACAAAGGATTGGTCTTGCCTGTAGTACTTTATATGGACGAACTTATAAATGATTGCCAAGAGGTAATGGTATGTTCACTGTGGTCCTCTGTTATCTGTTTACGTCATGTTGGTATGCATCATAGCTGGACACAAAGTGGTATCATCGATTTGCCTTACTGATGTAGAATAGAGAAACCCAGATTTCCTTCTTTTCCTTATTATGTTAAGGTCCCTTAGAAGTACCACGTATCCTAAAATATCGACCAAGGCACCCAGAAGTCTCCTACTGTAGAGTACTGAGCCATCCCCACCTATGTGAAATTGACTGATACCCACAGTTATCATCAGTTCTTGCCCCAGGAAATCAATTATTCCGTAGTCCCAAGTTCATCGCTGTTCACCAATTCGGATTGGTTAGTAGATAAAAGCAGTAGACCACTAGGCATCCATTGTTCTCCCATACGAGTACAGTCCCTAAACTTAAGCCTATTCATTTATGGGGGTTGCCCACAGTTTTCCTAGGAATTTCAATAAACACCTACCTTACTATAAACTTCTAATGTTGACAATAGGATTTATATCATGGCATTGACAAGGGTCGATGAACTCACCTTACTTGCACGAAATCCTGCTCCATTCCTGGCGCCCCCTTCTTATGTCTTCTTGGCGGAGATACTACGGATGGCTAGGGTTTTGGGAAATGAGGGGTTTGGGCGCCCCTGAGTCCTTTATATAAGAGATTAGATAGGATTGAATGAGAGTTTAGATCATACTCAAAGATTTTGAATCATAGCAGGATGAGATCGAATCCATGTTCGATTCTGTCTCCTATCTTGGCCGTTAGGAAAGTTTAAATTTGGGAAAAATTCAAATAAGCCCCTCAACATTCTGGTTTTACAAACCCCTTTCTACCTTAATAATCCTCTTGACATTTAATGTAAAATAAAACCTAATAATATATCCATGAGACAAATACAAGTGTTTATAAATTTAATAAATTTAAAAAAATTGGTCAAGGGGTTGACAACTCTACCGCCCTTAAACAAATTTCTTCCTCAAAATTTAAGGAGCCGTGATCTAGTAGAAGGTATAGTCTAGAACAAATTGTTATAAAAGAAATTCAATTGCTCTTAAATCAAAGTCTACGATGGTCTATCTATAATACTGCCGATAACTACTGAAAATTCTCGCCAGCTGCTCCCTGTGGTGTCGCCGCATCTTCCGTGATCATGGCAAAGGCGCGCCCTCCTCCTACGGTTGGTAGTGGTGGGGCACTTTCGTTCCTCTTCGGACAATTTTGAGACAAGTATTGGCTGGATCCACAAGTCCAACACAACCCTAACCTGCCATGACAATTTTCTTGAGTATGGCCTTTCTTCGAACAATGTTGGCAGGTGGGAACATCTTGGACTTGGCGTGGGGCTGCTTGTGGTTGCTGCTGATGCTGCTATGCTGGTGTCTTCCCAGGAATGTTGGGATATTTTGTCGGTGCTGCTTGGTTGCTGCCTCCTCCGAGTGCGTCTAGATTCCTCTTCGGCTTATGACTCAGCTCCTCTTCTACAGCTTGGACGACTTCTAGAATCTTCTCGTAAGTGGCGGCTCGACTGGTGGAGATGGCTAGACGAATCTCGTGAGATAGTCCCTTTCTAAATCATCATGCCATGTCTTCAGGGGTGTTGACCAAGTTCTCCGCGAAGCGGCTGAGGCGAGAAAACTCTGATGTGTACTCGTCGACGGTGTTGTTGCCTTGCTGTAGGTGCTCCAATGGACTCAACAACGCCTCTTGTGCTATGTACGGATAAAATTTCTTCTTGAACAGTCACTTGAATTCCTCCCAAGTCACGTCTGGAGCAAAAAATTGGGGTTCGCCTTGGTACCACGTCCACGCGATGTCGAAAAGTTGTCCACTGGCTGACTCGATCTTCAAATCTTCTGGGACTCGAGCCATCTTCAGGTATCGTTCAACGTTCTCCAACTACTCGTCAGCGTAGAGAATCCCTTTTGTCCCGTGGAATTCTCTGGGCCGGAGGTCCATGAAGTTCTTGGAAGTTCTGGGGCGCTGTCGCGGAGCATCTCTAATCTGAAGAGCCTCTCTCAAAGTGTCATGGCACATGTTGGCTTGTTGCTGGAAGATCTCCAAGAGTGTGACATTATCTAGTACCGGTGGCGGAGGCAGAATAGGTGCTGGATACATCGTCGGGGCTGGATACATCGTCGACGGTGGATGCATGGCAAATGCTGGATACATCGCTGGTGCTGGGTGCATGGCTGGTACTGGCCGTGGAACCCTGGGCAGTGGGACAGATGCTGGTGGCAAAGTTTGTGAAGGAAACTATGGAGGTGGTGGAAGGCCGTCTCTATGAAATCTCGAGAGATATGGCTGATTGCCCAAATGAGTGAGCTGGCCTCCTTGTGTCGGTGGGGTCATATACATGAAAAAGCCTCATGTAGCCGGTGGAGTGTTCAGTGTCGCGTTGTTCCTGTCTTGAGAGTCCATCTTAAATGTAACAAGGAAAACACTTTAGCCGTTGAAGAGAATTTCAAGCAGGATGCAAATCAAGTATTCAACGAAATCAAGGATTAGAGGCCAATAATGAGTCAAGACATGTTGATGAGATCCTATGTGTCTAACCCTATTTGCAGGATCACGACGACACAGTGACGTAAACGAAATGATTAACGTAGACCTGCGTGGGCTACTAAAAAAACTTGTCACATCCCGTACCCGTTTTTCGAATACGAAGCGTGTCCAAGCCCAGCCTACACCGCAGTGTCGACGGTAGAATGCTGTCTAATATAGACAAGTCACGGCAATATATTTATCTCTTCCACAGAATAATAACGAACCAATCAAGATCAACGAATACAATGAAACTGAATAATATAAACTGAATGTATCCAAGGTTCAATGTCACGTCCGGTGGAAACAAATCCACTACCAATAGACAGAAAGAGAAATAAATACATAAAATATAAAATCTGAATACAACCTGCTAAATGAGACAACTTCTACTGCAAGGCACTGCGGTTTGATGCTGACTCAACCCTCTCGTCTGCTCCTAACTCAAACTCGACTAACCTAAAGAGATCATCAGGTCCTCAAAGGACTAGCAAGATACATAAAAATGAGCCTTTCTAACAGTTTATCATACATGGAAAAAATCTAGAATAAACAAGTAAACTAAGCAATAAAATAAATACGAATCTGCACACTGACTACGCAATGAACTGCTGGAGAAGAATAAGAGAACAAGATATCACGATGTCAACGGATAACCAATCGAATACTCAAGCCCGCGCCCTAGTGTGGACTCGCAGGTTTGAATAACTACTAACCCTCGCGCCTAGTATGGACTCGCAGGTTAGCTTCAAGAAATTACCCTCGCCCCTAGTGTGGACTCGCAGGTGCTGACAGATATCTATTAACCCTCGCCCCTAATATGGAATCGAAGGCTAGCATCACCCTCGTCCCAAATGTAGAATCGCAGATGTGGACCAATAACTACTATCCTCGCCCCTAATGTGCACTCGTAGGTTAGCTTCAAGGTTTCAAGACAAGGAGGTATAGCAGTTCAGTTTATGACTTCTCGACCCACGATACGACTCAATCAAGACACAAGTGTGAACACGTTCAATAAAACACGAGACTAAACTGTGAACAAGGCTATGTGTCAATGAAGTAAAATACTAGCATGATATAAAAAACACATGTCAACATTGATAGAAAAATTGAATAAGGGAAAGACAGTGCATGTAAATAAAGTTGTAAGAAAGGCAAGGTATACTTGCCCGTGGTCCTAAGTTGCTATCACGGATTACAACCCGTATGGAGATCCAAATAACCTGTTATGAATTTCATAGAAACAAAACACAATGTTTAAGAGTATAAACTAGCTTATCTATTTAGTTTATGAGGTTTCTAGGTCATTTCCCATATGCTTAAGTTAACCCTTGGAACAGAGGATCTAGGTTTACTTATCACCCGGTTTATTGTAGCAACATGTTGTCATATTTTTGTAAGTTCTGCAGGACACACACAACTCCCTATGTACTAGCATCTACTACAAATTACCTGGAACCACAAGATAACACACTCTTCTATCTTGTCAATTGTACCCTTCAAACACACACATGCACTACAAAAGCCCCAAATCTATCCTTCCTGTGCAAACATGAATTAATTCCTAAACTGCACAAGTACCAAGATAGTTCTAGTCCATCCATGACTCATGTAAAGGACATGATATTCCTATTGATTCGAGACCTACTGACCTTGGAAAACACGTCTAACTCCAACTGATTCAAGGAGTGTCATACTGGTTCATTTGCTCAAGGGATAATCCCCTGGAGTTTACTAAGTACTTCCTTGCAATACTACGCATCTGGCCTTTCAAGGAAACATACAGGAAAGTAGTGTCAATGTTTACGGGTTATGGGGTGTAAGGAAAATACTTACTCTATTTCAGGCTAGGTGCATTGACTCCCATTGAACCCATATCTCATGTTATTACCTAGCACTTATCTGATACACAAACTTTCACACATTAATTGGTGCACATCCTTAGCTTAGGTATTACACCTGCAACACACACTCTAGTGCTACTCAGACTTCCACGTATACACATGCACAAGCAGAGCCGGACACTAACCTATATACAGGATTTATCCTAAGGGGAAACATATGGCCTTCATGAATCTGCATCCTTTTACCCTTCTAGCCCACCAGATATAAACACACACAGGGGATAAATACTCATACACACTCTCTAAACTCACTATGCAACATACACTGCAGTTTACCTGTACTGCAGCAATTCTCCTGCTGCCTACATCTGAACGCACATACTGCAGAGACTAGTTGCAACAGTCAGTCAGGAATATAGTGGTACCTACCTTTGGTTATGTAGTCTAAACAAAGGGTAAATATGAATCCTCAATAGCAGCGGCAAAATATAGTACTTAGTTGTGCCTTTTGTTATGTCTGCTATACTGAACTACCTGGGAAAAATAGTTACAATGAGTAAAACTTCTAACTGAAGAATAAGGACATCTCAGTAGTGTCAGGGATTGATAAATGACGTCTGCAATGGCCTTCAGCCACAGGGACTGAACCAAAATTTGGATAGGTGATCCTAACTGTAATCAGGACATGTGAGCAGGGTGATACACAGAGTATGAAAACTATTTATGTATATGCTGTGGCTAACACCCTATGGTTATCAGTCAACTTGTACAGGGATGGGACTGGCCTTGCCTAGGATATACAGGCATTGAATGGCGTGTGTTGCATACTTGCATGACCTAGTACCTCTTCTATCTATTGAAAAAATAATACAAGTACCAGAGGAATCTGATACTCATTGTTAGTGATACCTGACACTGGATACACTTGTTTTCTGGAACTGGGGACCATAACATGCACCCCTGGTTACAGGTTCCATTATTATACTAAGACTCAACTACATCCTCCCTAAAGCCTCCACCTGTATACTTGGTTCTTAAGTGCACGAATCGGAGAAGTTCTGAGGACTCCTATCTGGAAAGAGTTAGGAAGAAAGTTCACATACCAAAACTTTGATGGGTAAAAGGAAAGGTCCCTGTCAACATAGCTAATGTTACTACTCTGCCCACATGACTCAACTAGATGCTGGTATCGATAGTCAACTCGGTGAGGAGGTTTGCAGGCTAGAGACAAAGGATTGCTCGTGCCTGTAGTATTTTATATGGATGAACTTATAAATGATTGCCAAGAGGTAATAGTATGTTCACTATGGTCCTCTGTTATCTGTTTATGTCCTGTTTGTATGCATCATAGCTGGACACAAAGTGTCATCGATTTGCCTTACTGATGTAGACTAGAGAAACCCAGATGTCCTCATTTTCTTTATTATGCTAAGGTCCCTTAGATGTACCACGTATCCTAAAATATCGACCAAGGCACCCAGAAGTCTCCTACTGCAGAGTACTGAGCCATCCCTACCTATGTGAAATTGACTGATACCCACAGTTATCATCAGTTCTTGCCCCAAGAAATCAATTATTCTATAGTCCCAAGTTCATCCCTGTGCACCAATTCAGATTGGTCAGTAGATAAAAGCAGTAGACCACTAGGCATCCATTGTTTTCCCATACGTGTACAGTCCCTAGCCTTGAGCCTATTCATTTATGAGGGTTGCCCACGGTTTTCCTAGGAATTTTAACAAACACCTACCTTACTCTAAACTTCTAATGTTGACAATAGGATTTATATTATGGCATTGACAAGGGTCGATGAACTCACCTTGCTTGTACGAAATCCTGCTCCCTTCCTGGCGCCCCCTTCTTGTGTCTTCTTGGCGGAGATACTACGGATAGCTAGGGTTTTGGGAATTGAGGGGTTTGGGTACCCCTGAGTCCTTTATATAAGAGATTAGATAGGATTGAATGAGACTTTAGATCATACTCAAAGATTTTGAATCACAGTAGGATGAGATCGAATCCATGTTCGCTTCTGTCTCCTATCTTGGCCATTAGCAAAGTTTGAATTTGGGAAAAATTCAAATAAGCCCTTCAACATTCTGGTTTTACAAACCCCTTTCTACCATAATAATCCTCTTGACATTTAATGTAAAATAAAACCTAACAATATATCCATGAGAAAAATACAAGTGTTTATAAATTTAATAAATTCGAAAAAATTGGTCAAGGGGTGACAATATCACCTTGTGGCCCCATTCTTGAAGCATCGTCGAAGAACATTCGCCAAATAGCGTCGTACGAAGTCATGTTCGAGGCGATGACTTCATCAGGAATTTCTTCATAAATTTTTGTTGTTTCTGAGCCTGGATGGGCTGCTAAGAAGTCTGCCAGGGCTTGACCTTTGATAGCCTTATGCGGAACAAAAACCATATCGTAAGGAGATAATAGTATCGCCCAGGTGGCTAGACGAGAACTGAGTACGCCTGGCTTGGTCATGAGAACCCTGAGGGGATTAACTCGTGAAACAACATGGATGGTCTGCCCTATCACATAGTGTCGTGTTTTCTAAATGGCGAATACTAGGGCAAGAAACTCCTTCTCCACGGCGGTGTACCTATGTTCCGGTCCTACCATCATCCGACTGAGATAGTAAATGGCTTGTTCATGTCCCGTATCATTATTCTATGCTAGCAGAGCACCGAGGGAGTGTTCCATCGCCCATATATAGAGCAGGAAGGGCTTTTCGACGACTAGGGCTACCAGAACTGGCAGATTCATCAGGTACTCCTTAATATCATCGAAGGCACGCTGACATTCCATGTTCTATACGAAAAAGACACCTTTCCTCATAAGTTGAGTGAAGGGTTGACATCGCCCTAAGAGGTTAGATATAAACCTCCTGATATAGACTAGTCTTCCTTGAAGGCCGCGGAGTTCACGGAGGAGGGAATAAAGGACATGCACTCGAAGTCACACGTATTATCGGTCATTATATCGGTAGTCGGAAGAGGGAATTCATCCATGGGGCATGTCGCATTCAGATTGCAGAAATCGATACAAATTCAGATCTTTTCATTCTTCTTAATGACTTGTACTACATTGGCTACCTAGTTTGGATGCTGCTCTTTACAGACGAAATTGCTAGCTATAAGCTTGTTCACTTCCACTTCGATAGAATTAATGATGTCTGGACGAAATCGCTGCTGCTGTTGCTTGACTGGTTTAACGTCCAGATAAATATTGAGCTTATGAAGTGCGATTTTGGGGTTTAGCCCTGGCATGTCTTCATAGCTCCAAGCAAAGACATCGATGTATTCTCCGACGAGTTATAACAACGACTTCCGCTCGTCGTCTGTCAGGCTTTTACTAACAAAGATTGGCTTTGGAGAGGTTTCATCACCGAGGTTAACTTGCATAACCTCATCCTCAATGGAAGCATCATGAATTTTAAAGCGTTTCTCCCATTCTGTATCTAGTTGCTGGACCCACGGCTCCAACTCAAGTGGTTCAAGTAGGTCTTCGTCTTTCTCTTCAATATCAGTAGATGTCATATTGACAGATCATGTCTGTCTGAATATATCTCCAATACTGCTATCGAAGTCGTAAATGGGTGACTCGGACGAATGAGAGTGCCACTCGTATTCTTCATCAGAACTTTCGGGCGTTGTTGGTGGAGTAACACACCCGAGGCCGCGTCTAGATTTGTGATAATGATCCTGAGGTTTCCCTGCTGGTGCCACCAGCTGTAGAGGTAATCGCCAACCACTGTTGTGATTTAGACCCAGGGTAGCCTCCATGTCGTACCCCTGCTTTTGCATGAAGTACTTGGCTTGAGGACTATACAGGTAGAGCGGTAATCTTCCAGCCTCAGGTCCGAGATCGGACTCTTGTGGTGTGAAAGATTGAGGGCCTTCTTTTTGGCCAAAGATGATCGTATGATCCCATCCTCTTCTGTCTCGGACCGGGAAGTAGGTGCCTTTTATGAAAGCAATTCGATTTAGGGTATGGACGGTTGTCACCAGTGAGTACAGGCTAATGTCTAGACAGTCCCGTACGGTATACATTAGATTAGGCTTATCATACTCAGAATAGTCTCATGGCAGCCTCATATAAATAAAATAAGGAATTTTATCCACAGGGATTACATCATCAGGAGAGGGGCTATCCACCTGTGTAACCAAGTATTCGACGAGTTCTTCGTCCACCTTAGCTACCCCCTGCGAGCATAGAGGTGGGGATGCTGTCCTGGGCAACTTGACCATCAAGGGTTCAGCTTGAGGTTTTAACTTGCCTGAGAGTATTGGATCGACACTTGGCTGCTGGCTTGTCTTGGGAAGACGCATGAGAATTGGCTCAGCAAGGGACTCTATGTCTTCCGGTTGTCTTTGAGTAGATTTTGGCAATCGAATTACCATCGGCGTTACAATGGGCCTTGCCTCTTCCTGTTACCTTTGATTGGACTTCGGCAATCGGATCACTATTGGCCCTACGACAGGTTTTGGCTCCTAGCTGGATCTCGGGAGATGGATGACCATTGGTTCCAACTGCGTAGGTATGGCAGGAGAACTGAGCACCTCTTTATGCAAGGTTGCGACAAGGGGTACGGCCCTGCCCAGTTTGCGGGCTTGGAGACGAATTCTCAAGGGTTCTTCTGGCCCTGTAATGGCTTTCAGCTCGTCAGTTATATGTTTCCTGGATTCGTCATATAGACAAGCCTCCGAAGAGTAATAAGATTCAACCCCTTTGAAGGGATTAATGTCGACGAATTCATTTTTCACGGAACTGTGCTTACTGACATTCTTGAAACACTGGTGAATAGTGGATGGCACGATCATATAGTCATGTATCTACGAACATCCCAGGAGGATGTTGTAGGAGGTATCTGCATCTATGACGTAGCAGGCAACTTCCATCTTCAGGTTACCAATCTGGCACTTCAACCGGATCATCCCTAGGGGATAGCTTCTTCCCGAGTTAAAACCGCTAATGGCAGTGTTGGTTGCTGCTAGCCGATGCATAGGGATGCAAAGAAGTTGGAGCAGGCTTTTCGGGATGATGCTTATTGACGAGTCAGGGTCGATATGCATCTGATCCACCTTGATGTTGCCTACATATCCAGTGTAGTACAAGGGGCGATCATGCAAATTGGACTCGATCAACATATCTTGAGGAGTAAATATGATGTTGGGTATTGTATCTGTGTTATCGTCGCCCTGTAGATCTGCTTGCGAGTCTTCCCCTGGAGGCTTGACCTGAGCTAAGTTGGCGTCAGCATTTTAGAGTGCTTCGCTTAATGCGACATGAAGATCCTTGGAGAGCCTTAGGAGCTCATATAACGACAACATTGCTGGTGTATTAGCCAATTGTGCTAATATGTCAAAGTTGTAAGGTCGCTCCAGTCCCTGAGGTGCATCATTGCGGAGTCGCCTGTCGAAGCGGGTTCCTTTGTCTTGGATTTGTCCGCTAGTGGAGGCTGAGATGGCCTTGGAATATCAAAAGGAGGCAACGTTGCCGGTTGAGGATCTTCGGCTGAACTATCCCGTGCAGGCTGGACTTGTGCTCCAGACCGGCTAATAACGGCTGCAGCTTCTTCATCTTCGGCTAAAATTGTGTGGCAGGCTCTAGACTTCCTACCATTTTTTCATGTTGGTAGGAGATGACATCGCCTAAGTAACTTCGGGTACCAAGTCTGGATGCACCCATATGATTTCTCCTCGTGAGGTGGTGAGAGGTACCAGTCCAGATGTCTGGTTTCGGACGGGTGGAAGATTAGTAACCTCCATCGTAGCCCGGAGGACAGGTACTACCCCGTCTAGAGTGCTTGTCAGAGGAAAGTCGCCGAACTGAATAGATACCATGTTCGCCGTCACGGTAACCTCTTCAAAGTCTATCGACGGAGCTTTGGAGTCGATAAGACTCTGAATGTACCGCTTTAATTAGAAGCAGTCCTGAGTAGAATGATGGACATCGCGGTGGAAGTGACAGTATTTTGGGTCCTATATTTCTGCCACTCGGGGCCAACGTCTTGGTGGAGGGAGCTGGATCCTACCCCCTTACAAAAGCATATCGAAGATAGGTTTGACATGACTATCTTCAAATGAGTAATTCACCTTAGGCTACGGACCTTTCGCCCGCTTTTATTCGGGCTTCTGAGTCGCATCAGAGATCATGGCCTGTTTGTCCTTATTGTTCCGGTTGGTGGTGGCGCCACTGTTGTTGTTACTAGAGGTGGAACCAGGACGTCTGCCCTTATATTCTCCGTCTGGGATGTGTAATCCCAGCCGGCGAGCCTTCTCCAATTTTGCCTCTGCGTTGGTAGCACTTATGATGAAGGTCTTCCAATCCCTGAACTGATCGTCACCCATCCAGAGGCTAATTGCAGAGAGCAGCTTTTTCAGGAAGATTTCAATCAAGGAGCTCTCGAGATTGCCTTGGGGCAACCTCATTGCGGTTTGGTGGAACCACTCGATATAGTTCCTTGTCAGCTCTCTCTCTCCCTGAATGATGTCCATGAGAGACGATATTGTCACATCATGCCCCACTTCGTAGAATCTCTCCAGGAATATGTGCTTGAAGCCGTCAAAAGAATGGATACAGTTGTCGGAAAGATTACGGCACCTGTCAAACGTGATCCCCTCTAATGCTCCGATGAATAATCGCGTGAGCATGGCATCACTATACGGCAAGTGGTCGGTTGTGAGCTCAAAGTAAGTCATGTACCGACTAGCAGAGGTCTTCCTATCATAAGAATCGATATGGAACGGCTTGTACCGTGGTGGAAAAGGCACATCTCTCCCTGTAACGGGATATGGCTACCGTATTCTGAGGTCCCGAGAGGAGTCTCGGGCATTGAACGTTGCCCGAAGCTCCTGGACTTCCCTCCTTGCCACCTTGGCTTTATCTGTAGCTGAAGGAACGGATGCTCCTATGGGATCATCACCCAAAGGAGGGGCAGTTTTGTTGGATTCTGCGTTGACTGTAGGTCCCAAGCTTGTTTGTCCGGGCGTCCTTGCTGGTTAAGTTGGCAAGGCGGCTTTGATTTCGTCCACGGACTTGACCAAGGACAGGAGCATGGCTTCAAGTACTTCTAGACGTTGTCAGTCATAAGGTGCTTCATGATCATCGTCAGCCATAAAGACTGTCCTCACGTGGTTAGATGTGCAAGGGATTGTGGCAGAGGTACTCTCTATGTCGTACCCTTGTATAGAGAAATAGTCAGAAAATGTCGAAATATCATCTTCTTCTAACTCGGAAGGGGTGCTACCCCCTGTGTAGAAGCCGCATCATCTTGGTGAGGGTGGTGGCCTTAGGGAAGTCCAAGTCTGTTTCACAGTTCTGGGGGATCTCTACCCCCTGTGTGCGCTCTTGGTACTCCGGATTGTCGTATATATTGAGGGGACTGCTACCCCCAGCTCCATCTACTCTCAAAGAGGCCAAAGATGTACCCCTGGGTGCTTGAAGCTTCTTTTTAGATCGAGTGCCTAAATAGCTACCCCCTGTGGTTGTCGGTAGGAAACGTCCAGATGAGGGTCTCTTCACAATACTGGCCGAGATCGTCGTGCTGGAAGAGACTGTCATCTTTCCTCCCTTACGAACCTTCTGAGCTGAATTACAGGAATTGAGAGGAAACCCCTTGTCTCTCGAAATTTGCACCTATTTCTTGAGTTGTTGTCGAATAGGTACTGGCTGCTGCAGTCGTTGGAAAACTGACTGCCGATCTTCAGGTGCTGCTGATTTGTTGGAGCAGCAGTTGATGATGACTTGGGTGCAACGATGTCCCGAGAGGGACTCATTGAATGTCGACGCTGCCGTCTTACGTTTGTGAGTAATCACGTCGCGTAAGTCGGTAACAAGCTGCTCCACCTTTGCACCAAACTTGTGAACTCGAGAATCTCGAGCGCACGGGTACTTAGGTATCATGTTTGCTTCCTGATCCATGGCTAGTAAAAGCACTTGCTCTGAATTATTGGAGGAAGACTTTGAAGACCCACTCTGTCCGTTAGCCCTGGAGGACTGGACGTGGGTGGTTCTGTACAACTTTCCGTCAGGAGCCCGTGTAACAGTCAACGGGGCCCACTGACAATCAGCAACTTGGACAGTTGACTAGGCTGGTTGGGCTCGTACTTCCCTAGACCTTTTTGACTTAGCACCCAAAGTCGTATAGTAAAAGGAGTCCAGATTGATACATCCCACATCCTCAATGGGCCGTATGGCGTCGGGCCCACATGAGAGGAGGTCGAACACAGAACTTCTGACAGGGCCGCATGAGACATCCTGTTTGAGGCCAGGATTGGCTTTCATGTGGACCATCTTCTTGCGGCTAGAGCTGGCTGCCGCATAGACCATCTTCCTGCGGCCAGAGTTGGCTGCCGTATGAGTTGTCTACTTGCGGCTAGAGTCGGCTGCCGTATGGACAAACTGTCGATCTTCTCTATGTGGCTTCTTCTTTATCCGCATGGATTTCCCTTGTGGGGACAGTAGGGTCCTCTGTGGTCCTCTACTAGATTTGGAGACAGTTGGGTCCTCTGTAGTTGGAAACAAAATCGTCGGAGAGTTCTGGTCACCGTCTTGGACTGCAGAAGGAGCTCCTTCGAGAACTTGGTCGGGGGCAATAGTTTTGTGCATCGATCTCTTGCGAGTCCTCTTTGGGTTGGCTCGCTTCTGAGACGGGCTGGCGCTCCATTCAGAGAACATTTCATCAAAGGCTTGTTGGTCAAAACGAACCACAAGCATTTGCTGCGTAGAGCCCATCTTGGACGTTATCGATTGCGTCACCAGCTTCTCATCAGAAGAGAAGGATGACCCCAACAGAGTCGCCATTATGTTTTCCATAAAAATATCAAAGACAGGTATTACAAAACACTGAAATTGATTGCAAACTCGTTTGTACAAAAAAATGCCTAAAAAGAAATCCTAGGAAACAATCTAAGTACAATTGTTTAGTTTTGATTCTGGGGGGTGACAGTGGAGGCTCGGGAAAGTGCTATCAACTCTGCTTTACTTCGTGGACTATCTGATGCAGTCTCTTGATCTTGAAGAAATTACTTTCTTGAAGGTTGCCAGCCTTTTGCAGGGGTGTGGCACCCTGCTATTTATAATAGAATGTATGTTGAGTCGCATAGATGGCATGCGGCCACGTGGCTGATTGGCACGCGAAGACACACTCTTTGGCTGCCATCTGTCGATTTATTAGGATTTTGTTGCAGCAAATCTGGGTAGTTTAGGACTTGGTCAAATTGCCACATGTTCTGTCGTAGGGATCATTTTTTTAGCCGCATATATCTCTCGGTTTTCGACCATGTGGGGTCGCATGAGACTCATGCGGCTTAAGTCATAAACTTTCTTAGTCCAGACATAGCTTAAGGATTTAAGCCGCCTATATTCTGTATTTTGGCCGCATAACGCTCATGTGGCTTGGATCGCAGTTACTCTTGGCTATATGAAGTTTGGAGACTTTGGGGCCGTACAAGTCTGAGCTGCATACGGTTCATGCGGCTTAGATGACACTCTTCTAGCCGCATGAAGGCATACAAATCTTGCTTTTGGGCGACGTCTTACGTCCTATCTTTTTGTCGAAGTGTCAGAGTTGTCATTTTTGTCAATTTTGTCACGACTTGTCAGCTATATCAGACGAACTGTTCCTCCTGGCCGTATATCTTTCTTCTGCAGCTGGTTGTCGATGGGCCGTATATGTCATTGAACCAGTCAAGCGGCTTTCCTTTATACAGGCCTATTTGGCCCAAAGTACCTATGCGGTAATTTGTAATCCGCATGAACCCCATATTTTTTATGCTTCTACAATCATGTCTATGTACTTGGTCCTATGTATTATAGGACTGGGTATTACATTTTTTTGTGGTGGCCCATGCATGTCAAAAAATATTGTTGGGTTACATGACTGTGTCTAACAAGCCTGCATATAGGAATAGGAATAGGAATAATATCTCATCCACACTTATTACCTCCTTTGACTTTAAAAGTTTTTGAATTCTCTTTGATTACTTGATTTGCCTCATATCTAACACTTTCTAACGTTATCCTATTTTCGTGCCAGCAATATGAATCTACGAAGCGGACGCACCTATACCTTGGCCCTCATATCTGTTGATGCGGCTACCCAGGAGGAGCAGAATCCTCCGATTACCCCGGTGACCCCGTATCAGCCAGGACAACCGCAACCTACTATGACCCCATCGACGGAGCACCAGGAGACCCAAGCACCCCTAGTTAGCCATGATGGCAGACCACTATAGTGCCACCTGGAGGGAATGTGCTACTACCCCCACCACTACCATTCCCTCAGCAGTTCCCACCACAGTCTGGACCTTAGATGCCTCTTCCACCGACTGATGGTAACTCGACATCTCAGTTGATGTATGCCATAATGCAAGCTCAATGACAGAAGACTTAGCTGATGAGACAGACCATGATGACAGCATTGGCTAGGCCCCCACCTCCACCTCCGGTACCGGTAACAGCACCAGCTCTTTATTCTTTTTAGGGCTCTATCAAGATCTTCATGGACATGAACCCCAAGACATTTAGAGGTAATGAGAAATAACTAGAGGTTTTTGTGTGTCTTATCGGCACCGAGAAGCTACTGAAGGCATCCCAGTTACCAGCACATGATTGGATGACAGCAGTAGACCTTCCCTTAGAAGATAATGCTCACCACTGGTGGAAGGTTGAAAGGCGATTAGGCACTAGGATCACATGGAAGCAGTTTTACGAGACACTCTCTACGGCTAGTTCCTTCACCATCCACGTTTGAGACACTATCTACGACCAGTTCTTTACCTGAAGCAAGGGAACATGTTGGTAGATGAGTACGATGCAGAGTTCAATCGCATAAGTAGATTTGGTGTAGAATTGATCCCGACAGAGCGGGAGAAGGCAAAGAGATTTCATTAATGGCTTGCACCAGAGCTCAAGGCTTACACTACCACCCAATCTTGAGTCTCCCACGCAGCTATCTTGGAGGAAGCACATACCAAGGAGCTTCTTCGCAAGAAACAGCAGACATCGAAACGCCATACACCAATAATTAGGTATATACGTTGATACCGAGAAAGTCAAAGACATTCAAGAGAAGCATCCTCCATGCAACCTAAAAGAGCTACAAGAATTACTGGGGCAACTTGCATACATCAGGAGATTTATCTCAAATCTTGCTGGACGCTACAAACAGTTCACTTAGCTGATGAAGAAAGGTGTGTCCTTCGTTTGGACTGACGAATGACAGCAAGCATTTGAAGACATAAAGTGAGACCTAATGAACTCCTTCAGTCCTATTTCCTCCAATCACAAGAATACCTTTCCTGTTGTATGTTCGAACAATAGATCACTCCTCGGGTGCTCTCCTAGCCCAGAAGAACAATGAAGGCCATAAGCAAACAATTTATTATCTCAGTCGCACAATAATTGGTGCTGGACATTGATACAACCCAGTGGAAAAAGAATGTCTAGCCTTGATGTTTGCTATCCAGAAAACACAGCATTATATCACAGGCCAGACCATTCATATCATCTCTAGAGTTAATCCTCTACGAGTTTTGATGAAAATGCCAGTGCACTTAATTCCAGACTCGCTATATGGGCGATACTACTAGCACAATATGATATGGTCTATGTTCCACAAAAGTCTGTTAAGGGTCAAGACCTAGTTTACTTCTTGGCTGCGCATCCAATCCCTGAAACTTCTAAACTTTACGATAAAATTCCTGATGAAACTTTAGAATCTAACATGACTTCAGAAGGAATACTTGCTTGGCATCTATTCTTTGATGGTGCTTCCAGAATTGGACCTAATGGGATCATTATTGCTGGAGTTGGGATAGTTCTCGTATCTCTCGAAGGACTAGCCATTTAAAGAGCTTATTCTCTGGATGAGCCATGTTCTAACAATGTTGTTGAATACAATGCTCTACTCATCGGTCTCCAATTAGCTAAACAGCTGGATATTAACTATCTTGAAGTAAGGTTCTAAGTTGATTGTCAAGCAGGTTAGAGGTACGTATGTAGTTCGGCACCAAGATCTCATCCCATATCAGGAAGCAGCAGTCAAATTGGCTGCATCATTCAAAGGTTTCTATTTTGAACATGTATATCGAGTGTGCAATACAGAATCCGACGCACTTGCTAATTCGGCAGCAGTATTAGCAATTCCTATGAACGACAATAGTTAATTATCATTACTAATCGAAAATTATTCTACGTCAAAAATAATCTGAATATTGAATTCAGCAATTGAATTGAAGTTTGCACTACTAGTGAAGAATCGAGGGCTCCTTTCATCGACTTCACGGTCCATGACATTTTACCCGAAAACTATAAAGAAGCAACAACCATCCGTCGTCGGTTACTTCGATTCTATTACAACCACGCCTCCAAAACACTTTACCGTCGATCTTTTGATGGTATGCTCTTACGCAGCCTTGCGGGAGATGAAGAAAAATAGGTATTACGAGAAGCTCACAATGGTATCTGTAGTGCATATCAGCATGGTCCTAAGATACATAATCGTATTCGACATATGGGATACTATTGGCCCACCATGATGATCGATGCGATTGAATATGCAAAGAAATGCCGACCATGTCAAATACATGCAGATTTTATCCATCAACCATCAGAGTTCTTGCATCCCACTGTAGCATCTTGGCATTTTGAAGCCTGGGGCATGGATGTAATTGGCCCTATCAATCCACCATCATCTCGAGGGCATCGATTATCCTAGCTACAACTGATTGCTTCTCAAAATGGACAGAGGCTATACCCTTAGCATAAGTCAAGACAAGCAGTGTCATCAGCTTCAGCAATTATCATGTAATTGATCGATTCAGTGTTCCTCGACGAATCATCCATGACAACGGACCTCAATTCGTTAGTCAAACATTCACTTGATTTTGTGATGACAATCGAATCAACAATGTTGCTTCGACGCCTTATAATTCCACAGCTAACGGTTTAGCTAAAGCGTTCAACAAAATAATCATCGAGCTTCTCAAGAAATTCGTTTCTACCAATAAGCACAACTGGAGCAAAAAGATTAGGGAATGTCTATGGGTGTACCGCACTACTATACGCACTCCGACTGGTTGTACACATTTCTCTTTGGTGTATGGATGTGAAGCTGTCTTGCTATTGGAAAGTCAAATTCCGTCTCTGAGGATAGCTATTGCCAATGAACTCACAGTAGAAAATAATGATCGTCTTCGACTTCAGGAGCTTGAAGCACTCGATGAGAAGCGGCTACTAGTTCAACAACACATTAAGTTATACCAAGCCCGTATCTCGAAAGCGTTCAAACGTAAAGTCAAAGTACGAATGTTTTAAAAAGACGAGCATATCCTTACTGTCAAACGTCCTATGGCTATGATGCACATGAGCAAGGGCAATATAGAAACATTAAAAATATGGAGTTCATGCGGATTACAAATTGCCGCATAGATACTTCGGGCCAAACAGGCCCGCATGAAGAATAGCCGCATAACTGTTCAAAGACGTATGCGACCCATCGACGAACATTTGTAGAAGAAAAATATACGACCAAGGAGAAGAAGTTCGACTGATAAAGATGACAAGCCATGGCAAAACATGACAGTTCTAACACTTCGACAAGAAAGATAAGACGTAGAGACGTCGCCCAAAAGTAGGGTTCGTACGCCTCCATGCGGCTAAAAGAGCATCATCCAAGCTGCATGAACCTCATGCGGCCCAGTTTATGTGGCCCTAGAGTTTCCAAACTTCATGTAACTGTGATCCGAGCCGCATGAGTCTCATGCAACCCCACAAGATCAAAGACTGAGAACACCATACGCAACGGGACATGTGGCAATCTGATCGATTCTTTAACCACCCAGATTTGCTGCAACAAAATCCCAACAAACCGATAGATGGTAGCCCGAGAGCGGGTCTTCGCATGCCAACCAGCCACGTGGCCGCAAACCGACCATGCGGCTCAAAATCTATCCTATTATAAATAGCAGGGTGCCACTCCCCTGCAAAGGCTGGCAACCTTTAAGAGAAAAGCAATATCTTCACGAGCTAGAGACTACATCAGATAGTCCACGGAGTAAGGCAGAGTTTATAGCACTTTTTCGAACCTCCACCAGAATCAAAACTAAACAATTATACTTAGATTATTTTCTAGGCTATCTTTCTAGGCTCTTCTTTGTATAAACGAGTTTGCAATCAATTCCAGTGTTCTGTAATACATGTTGTTGATTTTTATGGCAAACCGGATGGCGACTCTGCTAGGGACATCCTTCTCTTCCGATGAGAAGTTAGTAATGCAATCTGACGTGTCCAAGCTCGGCTCTATACTGCAGATGCTTGTGGTCCGCTTCGACCAATAAGCCTTCAAAGAATTGCTCTCTGAAGGGAGCGCCAGCCCGTCTCAGAAGCGAGCCAACCGAAGAGGACTCGCAAGGCGTCGGTTCGCAAAACTGTTGCCTCCGACCAAGTTCTCGAAGAAGCTTCTTCTGCAGCCCAAGACGGTGACCAGAACTCTCCTGTGGCTTCGTTTCTAACCGCAGAGGACCCTACTGTCCCCAAATTCTGTAGAGAAAAACACTACGATGCTGAGTTTTGGGGGGCACAAGGGAACTCCATGCGGACAAAGAGGAGGCCGCAGAAAGAAAATGGGCAGTCTGCCCATGCAACAGCCAACTCTGGCTGCAGGCAGACAACTCATGCGCCAGCCAACTCCCACCGTAGGAAGATGATTCATACGGCAACCCGCTCTAGCCGCAAGAAGACGGGCCGTACAACGACCAATCCTGTCCACAGACATGACGTCTCATGCGGCCCTGTCAGAAGCTCTATGTTCGACCGCCTCTCATGCAGGCCCGACGCCATGCTGCCCATTAAAGAGGTGGGATGTATCAGTTTGGACTCTTTTTACTATGCACCTTTAGGCGCTAAGTCAAAAAGGTCTAGGGCAGTACGAGCTCAACCAGCCCAGTCAACTGTCCAAGTTGCTGACTGTCAGTGGGCCCCGTTAACCGTTACACGTACTCCTGATGGAAAGTCTCCTTCTAAAGATCCAGAGCAAGAACTTTTAGTAGCCACGGATCAGGAAAAAAATATGATGCCTAAGCACGCGTGTGCTCGGGATTACCGAGTTCACAAGTTTGGTGCAAAGGCAGAGCAGCTTCCTACCGGCTTACGTGACGTGATTACTCACAAACGTAAGACGGCAGCATCAGCATGCAATAAGTCCCTCTCGGGGCGTCGTTGCACTCAAGTCATCATCAACCTTTGTTGCAACAAATCAGCAGTACCTGAATATCGGCAGTCAGTTTTTCAGTAACTACAGCAGCCAGCACCTGTCCGACAGGTACAAATCCTAGGGTCGAAGAGAGGCTCTTCCAGCCAGGCTATCTCATCCAGTATTGTAAGGAGACCCTCATCTGCGGGGTTCCTATCAACCACAGGAGGTGTTTATTTAGGCACTCGATCCAAGAAGAAGCTTCCGGCACTCGGGGGTGTGCATCTTTAGCCACCTTGAGAGTAGATGAAGCTGGGGGTAGAAGCCCCCTCAATGTACGCAATAACCTGGTGTACCAAGAGCACACGCAGGGGGTAGAGATCCCCCAGACCTCTACAACAGAACCAGATTTTCCTGAGGGCCACCTCCCTCACCATGACGATACGGCTTCCTGCACAGGGGGTAGCACCCGTGCCAAGTCTGGTGAAGAAGATATTTTAACATTTCCTAACGATTTCTCTATACAAGGGTGCGGCACCGAGAGTACCTCTGCCAGAATCCCTTCTACCTCTACCCATGTGAGGACAATCTTTATGACTGACGACGATCATGAAGCACCTTTCGACCGACAATGGCTAGATGTGCTCGAAGCTATGCTCTTGTCCTTAGTAAAGTCGGTGGACAAGATCATAGCCGCCTTGCCAGCTCAACCAGCAAGGACACCTAGACAAACAAGCTTGGGACCCGCAGTCAACGCAGAATCCAACATGACTTCCCCACCTTTGGATGATGATCCCTTAGCACCATCCATGTCTTCATCTGCAGATGAAGCCAAAGAGGCAAAGAAGGAAGTCCAGGAGCTTCGAGCGATGTTCAATGCCCGAGACTCCTCTCGGGATCTCAGAATACGGCAGCCACATCCCGTCGCATGGAGGGACGTACCTTTTCCACCACGGTACAAGTCGTTCCATATCAATTCTTATGATGGAAAGACCTCTGCTAGTCGGTATATGACTTACTTTGAAGTCATCACTGACCACTTTCCGTATAGTGACGCCATCCTCACGCGACTATTCATCGGAGCATTGGAGGAGATCGCGTTCGACTGGTACCGCAACCTTTCTGACAACTATATATATTCTTTTGATAGCTTCAAGCACATATTCCTAAATAGATTCTATGAAGTGGGGCATAATGTGATGATGTCATCTCTTATAGACATCGTTCAGGGAGAAAGGGAGCTGACGAGGAACTATATCGAGTGGTTCCGCCAAACCATGATGAGATTGCCTTAGGGCAATCCCGAGAGTTCCCTAATTGAAATCTGCCAGAAGAAGCTGCTCCCTGCAATTATCCTCTGGATGGTAGACGATCGGTTCAGAGACTGGACGACTTTCATCATAAGTGCTACCGTAGAGGCAAAATTGAAGAAGGCCCGCTAGTTGGGGTTACACATCCCAGACGGAGAAGATAAGGGCAGACGTCTCGATCCCACCTCCAGTAACAACAACAGTGGCACCACCACTATCAATATCGTCATTGCATTGATGATTCACAACCAGTTTCCACAAGGAATAGCCTGGTACCTTCATTAACAATATAGCCAGGTGTTCCAAACTTGAACCTATTTGACTCATTTGAGACTCATGTATCAAACACATGAATTATTAGACCCAGGGACCCATCTCACATCTTGAAAACCAGGGGATACTAGGATTTCTCCTGTGTATCAATTGAGATTCCACAATACTGATTTTAGTATACTAGAACAGGGTGTACCCCATAACCCAAGTGCCCAAGTGATAACCAGCCAGTACAACAACCAGGGGAAAATGATTGGCATGGCCAAGTTCGAATATAGGGATGATATTACAATATCCATAGTGGTTGTTTGCAGTTCAAGACTACATACATGATGACTCAAGTTAACTAGGTAGGTAGACCCTTGAGGATTGAATCCCAAACCCTTGTGTAAGAAAATGGGGTAGACACTAAACCAAATTAGTCAAATTGTAATTAGAACACAAACCTTCATTTTGAGTTGTATCTTGACTCTGTGGTTCTTTAAATAGGGTATTTGGATCTCGACTTGGACACTGACCAGTACCAGCAGCCCGAGACGCCAGGCGAGTACAGTTTATTGTTTGTTTTCAGTATTGATCTTTACTATACATCAATGTTTAGTTGATAGATATGTGATTTTAGTGCTTTATGTTGATTTATTTCTTGTAGTGTCGGGGGAAGTTAACTACCAACGATGTGTGATCTGACCTTAGACAGTGTAGACCGTGTTTATTATTGCATTTATTTTCTGTAGACAGTGTAGACCGTAATTATTATTGCATTTAAACTGTGTAGATCGTGATTATTATTTTGTAGACAGTGTTTCTTTATTGTAATATTTTCTGTAGATCGTGTAACTGTAGACCGTATAACTGTAGACCGTGTAACTTTAGACCGTGTAGACCGTGTCGCATAATGATCCCGAGACCGATCATATATCAAAGGTACTTTAGTCGGTCAGTTGGTGAGTATTTTATTGTATTTCATTTTCTGTTCTTATTATTCAGTTTTATTGTCTTTTTTTATTTTATTTTATGAATCATATGTCTAAAGGCTAACCCCTGTTATATAGTCACTTTTATATATTGGAACTGCATTCAGTGAATTGTACTCGTTCCATCCTTACTGGGTAACCAAACAAATTTTAGGTGATGGTGATGAGGTTGTGTGTCCTGAGGAGTATGGCCCGTACTTAGGAGATGTGTTAGAGACAGACTTTGCTTATCAGGAGGATTTTTGCGGCATCTGATCCCGCTGCTCTATCTTAGACATTTTAGTTAGTGCTGAGACTTTGTATTGGATTTATGAGTTGATTTGAGACATGTAGTGGAGATATCATTTGATTTGATTATTATACATTTCCTTTGAGATGGATATTTATTTCACCTTCTAGTTATTGAGCTGTGACTTTGAGTTGTGGTTGTCCCATATGAGAATTATATTATTGCGTGGTTGTTCATCATATTGTTACAGCGTTCTACCGCCGACTCTGCGGTGTAGGCTGGGCGTGTACATGGTTCATGTCCAAATATTGGGTACGGGTCGTGATAACCACCAACCAGGACAACAAGGGCAAGCAGGCCATGGTCACTGATGCGACTCAGAAGCCTGAACAAAAATAGACGGAAGGTCAGTGGCCCAAGATTAACTACTCATTTGAAGATAGTCATGTCAAACCTATCTTCTATATGCTCTTACAAAGGGGTAGGATCCAGCTCCCAACATCAAGACGCGAGCCCCGAGCAACAGAATAGAGGACCCGAAGTACTGTCACTTCCACCACTATGTCCATCATGCCACCCAAGATTGCTTCCAATTGAAGCGGTACATTCAGAGTCGTATCGACTCCAAAGCTCTTTCGATAGACTTTGAAGAGGTTACCGTGGCAGCCAACATGGTATCTATTCAGTTCGGCAACTACCCTCCAACAAGTACTCCAGACGGGGTAATACTCGTCCCACGGGCAACAATGGAGGTTACTAATCTTTCATCCGTCAGGAACCAGACATTTGGACTGGTACCTCTCACTACATTACGAGGAGAGATCATGTGGGTGCATCCAGACTTGGTGCCCGAAGTTACCCAGGGGGTATCATCTCCTCCCAACAAGAAGAAGGGCAGGAAGTCTAGAGCCTGCCACACAATTTCAGTCGAAGCTGAAGAAGCTGCAGATGTTGTTACCCGGTCTAGAGCACAAGTCCAGCCCATACGGGATAGTCCAGCCGAAGATCCTTAGCTAGCAACGTTGCCGCCCTCTGACATTCCAAGGCCATCTCAGCCTCCGCTAGCGGACAAGTCCAAGACAAAGGAAACACGCTTCGATAGGCCACTCTGTAATGATATACCTCAGGGACTGGAGAGACCTTACAACTTCGATATATTAGCACAATTAGCTAATATGCCAGCAAAGTTGTCGCTATACGAGCTCCTAAGGCTCTGCAAGGATCTTCGTGTCGCATTAAGTGAAGCACTCCAGAATGCTGATGCTTACTTAGCCCAGGTCAAGCCTCCACGGAAAGATCAGCCAGCAGATCTACAGGACGACGGTAGCACAGATGTAATGCCCAACATCATATTTACTCCGCAGGACATGTTGATTAAGACCAACTTGCATGATCGTCCCTTGTACTACACTGGATACATAGGCGACATCAAGGTGGATAGGATGTATATCGACCCGGGATTGTCAATAAGAATCATCCCAAAAAGCCTGCTCCAACTTCTTGGCATCCCTATGCACCGGCTAGCAGCAACCAACAATGCCATTAACGGGTTTAACTCAGGGAGAAGTTATCCCCTAGGGAAGATCCGGTTGAAGTGCCAGATTGGTGACCTGACGACGAAAGTTACCTGTTACGTCATAGATGCAGACACCTCCTACAACATCCTCCTTGGACGTCTGTGGATACATGACTATATGATCGTGCCATCCACCCTTCACCAGTGTTTCAAATATATCAGTAAATACGGTTCCATAAAGACCAAATTCACCAATATTGACCCCTTCAAAGGGGTTGTGTGAAACCCATAAATTTAGTTTACAGTTTTTATAAAATTTTTAGATGCTAAATATAATTTTTTCTAAAAATAATGTTAGAAGTTAATTGAGAATTATTAGTAAATGTTGGTACTATTTTCATTAAGTGTAAAATTCTTTTTCAAAATAATTACATGGATTTTTGTTTGAAAACCAGACCAAACCAGATATTAAACCCAAATTTGTACTCAAAATATTTTAAACAAATTTTTATATTCAATTAGACAGTTATTTTTTATATATATATTTCTTTTCAAGTAACGCAAAGATAAATTTTTTATATAAATATACATATTACATTTTGTAAAAGAAATTATTTTAACTTGAATGTATATATATATATTTTTACTAATAATTAAGAAATTAAAATCATTTCTTTAAATCGATTTTATTGGTTTATGGGTAAAATTGGAATTTATAAAAATAAATAAAAATAATAGATGTTAATCCTAAGGTTTGAACCTTAACCTTCCCAACCAAGTCCTAAGGCACCACCACTACACCACAAGTATTGGTTGTTATATAGGAGTAGGTTTGATTGTTTTAGTATTTGGGATTGAAACCCTTCATATTTAGAACGGATGAACCATCCACCTTCCTCTTCAGTTCTTTTCCGAAAGGAGAATTGAAGGAATCATTTCTTCTCCTTCAATGGAGACCTTAGGGTTTCCATAACCCCCAATTTTTCCCCTATAAATTTTCTCCCTCTCCATCCTATTCTTCCACCACTCTCCTAAAAACTATTTTCCTAAAAACCTAGATTTCCCTTTTCCGGCGAACCCAAGTTTCCGTCGAGCCAACCGACGGCCTCCCCGCGAGCCAGCGCCCCGACCCGACCCCTCGCCATCGGCTCAGGCTCCGGCGCCGAACCCGTCGCTCCCCGGCGAAATCCCGAGACCCGCACGGCCCCCGCGTCACCGTTCGCCGCCGGCGAACCCGTCACCCGCGCCCTGCTGCCGCCCCTGGCCGGCGCCCGACCCCCGGCGACCTGCTGCCTCGCCGGCATTTGCCCGGTGACTGCCGTCGGTTCCAGTACTGACGTTGTGACCCGTTTCCGTTCCGAGCTTCATTTTCGGTTTCGATTTTTGGTACACTCTGACCCAATTAATCTCTTTTAGTCTATGATGATAATGGTCCAATCAAATTCCTCGGGAATTTGGGGTTTTGACAACGTAATGATTACGTTGCCATTTTTTGATTCCGAGGTTCTTCGAAAAATTATGGATGCTGTTTTGTTAGTATTTGGTTCTGTGGTTACTTTGAGTTTTCTTCTCGGAAGAACTCTAGATTTGGTTCTTTGGTTCTTTAGAGTTAATCCTGATGGTTTGGATATTGGCTCTTTAGTTTTTGTTTAGTTTTGCTCTGTTAGCTTAAAAGGAAATGGTTCTGTTAGTTTTGGGACTTGGGTTAAAAGATTGGCTTTGAGTTCTGTTGAAACTATGGGTGCTGGTTTGGGATTATATTAAGTTTAATATGCTGGTTTGGATTTTGGAACATAATTTTCTGTGGTATTTATATATATGGGAGTTTTGGAGTTATTTTGCAGGTTTTACGGCGCATTCCCAGTTTTTGGGTTGACCTAAAACAGAGGAGGTGCTGCCGAAAATTTTGCAAAATAATAAATGATTTTAAAATGATATTCGATATTATTTTAATAATATTTTGGGCGACGACCTTAATGGTCACTGGGCCCCAACGAAATGCAAACGCACCGGTTCGACCTGACGTTGAGGCAGAGTAGTTAAAAATGAAATTTTGGACCAGATTCTGAGACTTATATTTCTCTTTTAATAATGTTTATGGAATTTATTAGTTTTGTTAATTTATAGGTTATTTTCGGACTAACCTGTTTCCTTTCTTATTTTCAATTTATTGTAATTAAAAATTGTAAAGGCATAAGCCATTCATTTATTTTCTGTAAATTTTGTAATAAGTAGGAAAAGTAGATTTGAGATTTTCTGGATGTTGTGCGAGCGCGTAAAACTAGGAATATTAATTATTATTAACTATAATTTAGAAATTCATGATATTTCTCGTTTAAAGGAAAATGTATAGTTTTATATATTTAAATATCCAAGTTTTTCTTAAATAAAATAATAAATACAATTTTTCCGAAAATAGACATAAATCGATGTTCCTAAATTGTAACGCACTAGTAAACGCGTTTTTGGTTGTGTTGGTTAAACAAGATTAAAATTGACTAAGAAACAAATAGAGATTGTAATAAGATCATTTTAGTATTGTGATTCTGAGAAAAATTCCCGAAATGTAGGATTTCGAGGAAGTTCTTGATCGTCAACTTGAAGTACAAATCTCGTCCAATTAAAATTCAAGGCAAGTACGGTTGTGTTAATTGCAGTTTAATTAATATTAGAATTTTGCATGTTAAATACACAACTGTCACACGTACTCTCTTCTAGAGTAATATCGAATCATTGCATCGGGATAATGGGGAGTAATGTAGTTATCTATGATCAAAGCCCAATAGTTAATGAATGTGCGAGCTTACACCTCTTCACACGGGGTTAGGCTAGACCGTATCAATAGGATACAATTGAACCATCCTAAACCGGTCATAGATACTGCATACTCAAATCACAATTGTTTTATAGTTGAAAATCATTGTTTCAAAATTATTTAATATCGCAAGTTTCTATTCATTATGCAAATTGTTAAATTTTCATAATTGTACTTGCTCCTTTCCTGACTGGATTCCCCACACCAAATAGGTCCTATTGATGACTCAGAGCTACTGATTAGTAGTTACTACGACCCGGAGCTGTATCCTGTTATGCTCCCTGACGAGGTCCATGGAGATGATGATGACACTTCTGCTTAGTTGGAGTTCTTAGTTTATCTTTTAAACAAATATATGTTATGTTTAAGTTGTGGACAAGCTCTGTAATGAACAAGTTTATTTTATCGTTAAATTAAATGTTGTGGCAATTATAGTTTCAAATGTTGTTGATTGTACCTGCATATGGAATACAGCTTACTGCCGCCGTCTCAACAACGGTGCAGGCTGGGCATGATCCGAGTCGACCCAAGAAATTGGGATCGGGTCGTGACATGTTTTTAGTGGTGGCCCATGCAGGTCTCTGTATCAACAACTTAGGAAAACTTAGGATAAAAACATTAGAGCACTAGAACATCAAATTGCCACAACATAAGATCAATATATATACATATTAAATATTTTTGTTTGACTATAGATAGGCTACCTTGCTTATGTTTTTATCCTAAAACTTCCAGAGAATGACCACTGACAATACCAACCCTGCTGGAGATAGGATGTCAACACCTGACCACACCCCACCTCCCCAATCAAGTCCAGATCCTACACCTCGGCAGCTGACCGACCGTCCCCACAATACAACAATGGATCCATCATCTTCTCGGACGGAGATGCAACCCCCTGTGGTTACGCCTACTCCAGCTGCCCCACCGGTGCCTGTGGACCCCACTGACCTCATAGGTCTGCTAAGAGGAGTACTTGAAGCCCAGAGAACTCAAGCTGAAGCTCATCGTGAGCAGACGGCCATTATGAGAGAAGGCATGGAAAACGCCCATAGCGTGGCAATGGCTGCACTGGAAAGAGGAGAAGCAGCTCAACAGGAACCAAGGCCTGCCAAGGTAAACATAAATTTAAGGATTAATTTATGTAATAATAAGGCCATTTAATTAATGGAAATCATATTGCCAAGGTGGGCGATATTGAGAGCTTTAAGAAGCAGAACCCTCGACCTTTCAAGGGTACCGAGGGAATTGTCTATGCTGATGAATGGCTTGACAATATGGAGGTGGACCCCTACCTATAACTGGAGGTGGACCCCTACCTATAACGGAGACCTGTAATAGCCCCATTACAATATCTGGCCATAAGTTTGTAGCACCTTTACTGGTAATGCCCTTGCCCAACTATGACATAGTCCTTGGAATGGACTGGTTGAGCAAGCAGCATGCGCTGATAGATTGTCACAGAGGATGTGTAATCTTCAGCCCACCTGGAGGGCCAGAGTTTGAAGTCTCTAGAGCTCCGGAGGTTATGGAGAGTATTGTCTACTCTATTTCTGAAGAACCTGGACCACCCCATCCTATCATAGCAGAATTCATGGATGTTTTCCCTGATAGTCTTCCTGGGCTACCCCCAGATCGGGACATAGAATTTACTATTGATTTAGTCCCTGGCTCTCCCCCAATTTCTAAGGGATGTTATAGAGTCAACCCGAAGGAGGCCAAAGAGATGAAGGAGCAGATCAACGAACTGAAGTCTCTGGGATTCATTCGAGACGGGGCTTCACCCTGGGGAGCACCTGTTTTGTTTGTGCCCAAGAAGGATGGAACGGTGAGGATGTGCATCGACTACCGGGCGCTAAACAATGTCACAATCAAGAACAAGTACCCTCTGCCCCGGATCGATGACTTATTTGATCAGTTGAGTAGAGCCAAGGTGTTTTCCAAGATTGATCTCAGGTCTGGCTATCATCAGATCAAGGTCAGGAAGGAAGACATTCCCAAAACGGCATTCAACACCAAGTATGGGCAGTTTGAATTCTTGGTCATGCCGTTTGGTTTGACGAATGCTCCTGCGGTGTTCATGAACCTTATGAACAAGGTTTTCCATGAATACTTAGACCAGTTTGTCGTCGTCTTCATTGATGACATACTGATCTATTCAAAGACGAAGGAGGAGCACGAAGAGCACCTCAGGAAAGTTCTGGAAACTTTGAGGAAGGAGAAGCTGTACTTTAAGCTATCCAAGTGTGAATTCTTTCTAGACAAAGTGGATTTTCTTGGCCATGTTGTCACAGGGGAAGGAATTTCTGTGGATCCTAAGAAGATAGCTGCTGCGGAGAAGTGGCCTACCCCAAGCTCAGTTGCTGACATCAGAAGTTTCTTGGGCTTGGCGGGCTACTATCGGAAGTTCGTAAAGGATTTTGCTAGAATTGCTGAACCAATGACCAAGCTGACTCGGAAGAATGAGGAGTTTATCTGGACGGAGGACTGTCAAGCAGCGTTCGAGGAGTTGAAGAGGAGGCTCACCACCGCACCAATCCTTGCGCTACCCGCAGGATCCGGTGGTTTCACAATCTACAGTGACGCCTCAGGCAAAGGACTGGGTTGCGTTCTTCAACAACATGGGAAAGTAATTGCTTATGCATCTAGGCAATTACGAACTCATGAGAAGAACTATCCCACTCATGATCTGGAGCTTGCTGCAGTGATCTTTGCGTTGAAGCTTTGGAAGCATTATCTCTATGGAGAGAGAGTAGAAATATACACGGACCACAAAAGTCTGAAGTATGTTTTCACTCAGAAAGAGTTGAACATGAGGCAAAGGCGATGGCTGGAGTTAATGAAGGATTTCGACATCGACCTGCAATACCACCCGGGTAAGGCTAATGTGGTCGCTGATGCACTTAGTCGATACCCAGTGGCGATGTTCTTAACCAAGGAGAGGCACCTGTTGGAGGACATCGAGAAGCTTGAACTGGAGATTGTACTGCCTATACGGAAGGAATTTGATGCTGATTCTGTGTTGATGAAGTTGCAAATGAGCTCGTACCTGATGGATAAGATCAAGGAGATGCAGTTTCAAGACGAGGCACTTTGCAAGCTGAGAGATCAAGTGTTGGCAGGAACACTGGAAGGTTTCTCAATCGCCAGTGATGGAGCTCTGAAGAATGGTATGAGGCTTTGCGTACCGTCTGGCGAACTGAGGAACGAGTTGATGAAGGAAGCACATCAGTCTCAATATTCCATACATCCTGGAGCCAATAAGATGTACCGGGATATGCGCACTATTGTCTGGTGGAGTGGAATGAAGAAAGATGTCACCAGGTATGTTGCTAGATGCTTGATATGTCAACAAGTGAAGGCTAGTAGACAGAGACCTGCAGGACTTCTACAACCGCTGGACATTCCAGAATGGAAGTGGGAGCATATCACGATTGATTTCGTGTCAGGACTGCCTCGTTCCCAAGGAGGGAAGGATGCCATCTGGATAATAGTGGACCGACTAACCAAGTCAGCTCACTTTATTCCCTTCAAAGTTGGTTTATCCACTGAGAAGTTGGCAGCATTGTACATGCGGCACATCTACCGGATTCATGGAGTACCAGTAAGCATTGTATCTGACCGAGACACTCGTTTTACCTCACATTTTTGGAAGAGCTTGCATGACAGCTTGGGGACTCAATTGAAGTTCAGCACGGCTTATCATCCCCAGACAGATGGGCAATCTGAGAGGACTATTCAGACACTTGAAGATATGCTGCGAGCTTGTGTCTTCGAATTTGGAGGATCGTGGGAAGACCATCTGCACTTGGTAGAGTTTTCTTACAATAACAGCTACCAAGCCAGTATTGGTATGACCCCGTTCGAAGCTCTTTATGGACGTCGTTGCCGTACACCATTGGCATGGGACGACGTTGGTGAAAGAGTACTGCTGGGTCCAGAGATGGTGACTGACGCAGCGGAGAAGGTGAAGATAATTAGAGACAAGCTCAGGATCGCTCAAGACAGACAAAAGCACTGGGCAGACAGCGGTCGACGACCGTTGGCATTTGAAGAAGGAGATAAGGTCTTCGTGAAGATTTCTCCTACCAGAGGTACAATCAGATTTGGTAGAGCTGGAAGCTGAGTCCCAGGTACATTGGCCCGTTCGAAGTTCTGAGTCGGATTGGAGAAGTGGCGTATAGGTTAGCTCTACCAGCTAATCTAGAAGGCGTGCACAACGTCTTCCATGTTTCACAGCTCAGAGAGTATGTACCTGATGAGAACCACGTCTTGGACCATTCAGAGTTGGAGATCGGACCGAGCCTCACTATACCAGAGAAACCAGTGGCGATCTTGGACAGAGGCGAGAAGAAGACCAGAACCTCAGTAACTCCCATTGTCCGAGTGATGTGGAGGCATGATTCCCCAGGCGAATCTACCTGGGAGCGAGAAGATGAGATGCGGGACAAGTACCCGTACTTGTTTGAGACCTGAGGTATTTTCTAACCTAACTCTTTAAATTTCGAGGACGAAATTTTTAAGGAGGGAAGGTTGTGAAACCCATAAATTTAGTTTACAGTTTTTATAAAATTTTTAGATGCTAAATATAATTTTTTCTAAAAATAATGTTAGAAGTTAATTGAGAATTATTAGTAAATGTTGGTACTATTTTCATTAAGTGTAAAATTCTTTTTCAAAATAATTACATGGATTTTTGTTTGAAAACCAGACCAAACCAGATATTAAACCCAAATTTGTACTCAAAATATTTTAAACAAATTTTTATATTCAATTAGACAGTTATTTTTTATATATATATATTTCTTTTCAAGTAACGCAAAGATAAATTTTTTATATAAATATACATATTACATTTTGTAAAAGAAATTATTTTAACTTGAATGTATATATATATTTTTACTAATAATTAAGAAATTAAAATCATTTCTTTAAATCGATTTTATTGGTTTATGGGTAAAATAGGAATTTATAAAAATAAATAAAAATAATAGATGTTAATCCTAAGGTTTGAACCTTAACCTTCCCAACCAAGTCCTAAGGCACCACCACTACACCACAAGTATTGGTTGTTATATAGGAGTAGGTTTGATTGTTTTAGTATTTGGGATTGAAACCCTTCATATTTAGAACGGATGAACCATCCACCTTCCTCTTCAGTTCTTTTCCGAAAGGAGAATTGAAGGAATCATTTCTTCTCCTTCAATGGAGACCTTAGGGTTTCCATAACCCCCAATTTTTCTCCTATAAATTTTCTCCCTCTCCATCCTATTCTTCCACCACTCTCCTAAAAACTCTTTTCCTAAAAACCTAGATTTCCCTTTTCCGGCGAACCCGAGTTTCCGTCGAGCCAACCGACGGCCTCCCCGCGAGCCAGCGCCCCGACCCGACCCCTCGCCATCGGCTCAGGCTCCGGCGCCGAACCCGTCGCTCCCCGACGAAATCCCGAGACCCGCGCGGCCCCCGCGTCACCGTTCGCCGCCGGCGAACCCGTCACCCGCGCCCTGCTGCCGCCCCTGGCCGGCGCCCGACCCCCGGTGACCTGCTGCCTCGCCGGCGTTTGCCCGGTGACTGCCGTCGGTTCCAGTACTGACGTTGTGACCCGTTTCCGTTCCGAGCTTCATTTTCGGTTTCGATTTTTGGTACACTCTGACCCAATTAATCTCTTTTAGTCTATGATGATAATGGTCCAATCAAATTCCTCGGGAATTTGGGGTTTTGACAACGTAATGATTACGTTGCCATTTTTTGATTCCGAGGTTCTTCGGAAAATTATGGATGCTGTTTTGTTAGTATTTGGTTCTGTGGTTACTTTGAGTTTTCTTCTCGGAAGAACTCTAGATTTGGTTCTTTGGTTCTTTGGAGTTAATCCTGATGGTTTGGATATTGGCTCATTAGTTTTTGTTTAGTTTTGCTCTGTTAGCTTAAAAGGAAATGGTTTTGTTAGTTTTGGGACTTGGGTTAAAAGATTGGCTTTGAGTTCTGTTGAAACTATGGGTGCTGGTTTGGGATTATATTAAGTTTAATATGCTGGTTTGGATTTTGGAACATAATTTTCTGTGGTATTTATATATATGGGAGTTTTGGAGTTATTTTGCAGGTTTTACGGCGCATTCCCAGTTTTTGGGTTGACCAAAAACAGAGGAGATGCTGCCGAAAATTTTGCAAAATAATAAATGATTTTAAAATGATATTCGATATTATTTTAATAATATTTTGGGCGACGACCTTAATGGTCACTGGGCCCCAACGAAATGCAAACGCACCGGTTCGACCGGACGTTGAGCAGAGTAGTTAAAAATGAAATTTTGGACCAGATTCTGAGACTTATATTTCTCTTTTAATAATGTTTATGGAATTTATTAGTTTTGTTAATTTATAGGTTATTTTCGGACTAACCTGTTTCCTTTCTTATTTTCAATTTATTGTAATTAAAAATTGTAAAGGCATAAGCCATTCATTTATTTTCTGTAAATTTTGTAATAAGTAGGAAAAGTAGATTTGAGATTTTCTGGATGTTGTGCGAGCGCGTAAAACTAGGAATATTAATTATTATTAACTATAATTTAGAAATTCATGATATTTCTCGTTTAAAGGAAAATGTATAGTTTTATATATTTAAATATCCAAGTTTATCTTAAATAAAATAATAAATACAATTTTTCCGAAAATAGACATAAATCGATGTTCCTAAATTGTAACGCACTAGTAAACGCGTTTTTGGTTGTGTTGGTTAAACAAGATTAAAATTGACTAAGAAACAAATAGAGATTGTAATTAGATCATTTTAGTATTGTGATTCTGAGACAAATTTCCGAAATGTAGGATTTCGAGGAAGTTCTTGATCGTCAACTTGAAGTACAAATCTCGTCCAATTAAAATTCAAGGCAAGTACGGTTGTGTTAATTGCAGTTTAATTAATATTAGAATTTTGCATGTTAAATACACAACTGTTACACGTACTCTCTTCTAGAGTAATATCGAATCATTGCATCGGGATAATGGGGAGTAATGTAGTTATCTATGATCAAAGCCCAATAGTTAATGAATGTGCGAGCTTACACCTCTTCACACGGGGTTAGGCCGGACCGTATCAATAGGATACAATTGAATCATCCTAAACCGGTCATAGATACTGCATACTCAAATCACATTTGTTTTATAGTTGAAAATCATTGTTTCAAAATTATTTAATATCGCAAGTTTCTATTCATTATGCAAATTGTTAAATTTTCATAATTGTACTTGCTCCTTTCCTGACTGGATTCCCCACACCAAATAGGTCCTATTGATGACTCAGAGCTACTGATTAGTAGTTACTACGACCCGGAGCTGTATCCTGCTATGCTCCCAGACGAGGTCCATGGAGATGATGATGACACTTCTGCTTAGTTGGAGTTCTTAGTTTATCTTTTAAACAAATATATGTTATGTTTAAGTTGTGGACAAGCTCTGTAATAAACAAGTTTATTTTATCGTTAAATTAAATGTTGTGGCAATTATAGTTTCAAATGTTGTTGATTGTACCTGCATATGGAATACAGCTTACTGTCGCCGTCTCAACAACGGTGCAGGCTGGGCATGATCCGAGTCGACCCAAGAAATTGGGATCGGGTCGTGACAGGTTGAATCTTATTATTCGTTAGAGGCTTGCCTATATGACGAATCCAAGAAACACATAACGGAAGAGCCAGAGGCCATTGCAGGGCCAGAGGAAGCCTTGAGAATCCGTCTCCAACCCCGCAAATTGGGCAAGGCTGTACCCCTTGTCGTAACCTTTCATAAAGAGGTGCTCGATTCCCTTGTCACACCTGCACAATCGAAACCAATGATCAACCGTCTCCCGAGATCCAGCGAAGAGCCAAAACCTACTTTAGTACCAATGGTGATCTAGCTGCCAAGGTCCAATCAAAGGCAACAGGAAGATACGAAGCCCTCAATAACACCAATGGTAATCTGATTGCCAAAATCTGCTCCAAGACGACCAGAAGACACAAAATCCCTTACCGAGCCGATGGTCATCCGTCTTCCCAAGACGAGCCAACAGCCAAGTGTTGATCCAACAGCCCCAGGCAGGTCAATGCCTTAAGCAGAACCCTTGGTGGTCAATTTACCCAAGATAGCGGCCCAAATTCTGAGCTCGTAGGGGGTAGCCAAGGTAGATGGAGAACTCGCCAAATATGTGGTTACATAGGCGAATAGCCCCTCTCCTGATGATGTAATCCCGGTGGTCAAAATCCCTTATTTTATCAATAAGAACTTGTCGTTAGACTATTCTGAGTATGACAAGCCTAATCTAACATTTGCCGCACGGGATCGCCTAGACGTTAGTCTGTACACACAGGTGACAATTGTCCATACCCTGAACCGACTTGTTCCCATGAAAGGCTCTTACTTTCCAGTCTCAGACAAAAGAGGATGGGATCACACAATCATCTTTGGCCGAAAAGAAGGTCCTCAATCTTTCACGCCACAAGAGTCCGACCTAGGACCTAAAATTGGAAGACTACCGCTCTACTTATATAGTCTACAAGCCAAGTACTTCATGCAAAAGCAGGGGTACGACATGGAAGCTACTCTGGGTCTAAATTATGGCAGTAGTCGATGATTGCCTCTACAGCCACCTGCACCGGTAGGAAAGCCTCAAGATCGTTATCACAAGTCCAGACGTGGCCTCGGGTATGTTACTCCACCTACAACGCCCGAAAGTTTCGACGAAGAATGCGAGTAGCACTCTCATTCGTCCGAGTCACCCAATTACGACTCCGATAGTGGTATTGGGGATATATTCTGACAGACATTATCTGCCAATATGACATCCGCTGATGTCGAAGAAGAAGATGAAGACCTACTTGAACCTCTTGAGTTAGAGCCGTGGGTCCAGCAACTAGATGGACAATAGGAAAAATGCTTCGAACTTCATGATCCTCCTACTGAAGATGAGGTCATGCAAGTCAACCTCGGCGATGAATCCTCTCCGAAGCCAATATTTGTCAGTAAAAATCGGACAGAAGACGAGCAGGAGTCATTGTTACAACTCGTCAGAGAATACATCGGCGTCTTTGCCTGGAGCTATGAAGACATGCCAGGGTTGAACCCCGAGATTACACTCCATAAGCTCAACATCTATCCGGACGCAAAACCAGTCAAGAAATAGCAGCGGCAATTTTGTCCAGATGTCATGAACTCCATCGGGGCAGAAGTGAACAAGCTTATAGCTAGCGGCTTCATCCGCGAAGAGCTGCACCCAGACTGGGTAGCCAACATGGTGCCAGTCATCAAGAAGAACGGAAAAATCTAAATCTGTATCAATTTTCGCAATCTCAATGCAGCATGCCCTAAGGGTGAATTCCCTCTTCCGATCACCGATATAATGATCGATAATACGTGCGGCTTTGAGCGTATGTCCTTTATGGATGGCATTTCGGGTTACAATCAAATCAAGATGGCTCCCGATGATGAGAAGCACACATCATTCCGAACGTCGGTCGACGTATATTGTTATACGGTTATGCCCTTCGGCCTGAAGAACGTCGATACAACATATCAACGGGCTATGAGTGTCATCTTCAGAGATCATTTGCGCAAGATGTTGGAGTGTTACGTAGACGACATCGTCGTCAAGAGCCGCTCCAAAAGCGATCATCTACATGACTTGAGAACAGTGTTCGACCACATGCGGTCCCACAACCTGAAGATGAATCCCACCAAGTCTTTTCTGGGGGTGTCCAGTGGAAAGTTCTTGGGCTTCGCCATTACTTCCTGGGGTATTCACATATATCCTGACAAAACAAAAGCAATCCTGGAGATGAACCCACCAAAGAACCTCTGCGAACTCCACGACCTTCAGGGAAGACTAGCCTATATTAGGAGGTTTATATCTAACTTCTCGGGGCGATGCCAACACTTCACTCAACTCATGAGGAAAGGTGTCTCCTTTGTATGGAACAAGGAATGTCAGCGTGCCTTTGACGATATTAAGGAGTACCTAATGAATTCGCCAGTTCTCGTAGCCCCGGTCGTCGGAAGGCCCTTCCTGCTCTATCTACGGGTAATGGAACATTCCTTCAGCGCTCTGCTAGCCCAAAATAATGATGCAGGATACGAACAAGCCATTTACTATCTCAGCCGGATGATGGTAGGACCTGAACATAGGTACACTATCATGGAGAAGGAGTGCCTCGCCCTAGTGTTCGCTATTCAGAAAACATGACACTATGTGACAGGGTAGACCATCCATGTAATTTCGCGAGTCAATCCCCTTAGGGTTCTCATGACCAAGCCAGGCGCACTCAGTTCTCGTCTAGCCACCTAGGCGATACTACTATCCCCTTATTATATGGTTTTTGTTCCGCAGAAAGCTATCAAGGGTCAAGCCCTGGCTGACTTCCTAGCAGCCCATCCAGGCTCAGAAATATCCAGAATTTATGAAGAAGTTTCTGATAAAGTCGTTGCCTCGGACATGGTTTCGTACGATGCCATTTGGCAGATGTTCTTCGATGGTGCTTCAAGAACGGGGCCACACGGTGATATCGTCGCTGGAGTCAGGGTTGTATTAATTTCTCCCTCCGGACTAGTAGTCAATCGGGCGTATTCTCTTACAGAACCCTGTTTGAACAACGTAGCCGAATATAAGGCCCTAGTCATTGGACTCTAACTCGCAAAAGAAGTGGGAATCAGATATCTGGAAGCTTATGGTGAGTCACAATTGGTTGTCAACCAGATCCGAGGTTCATACGAAGTTCGCAATGAGGACCTGATTCCCTATTATCAAACAGCAATAGCCATCATTACAATCTTGGAGGAGTTCTTTATAGAGCACGTTCCTAGACTTCAAAACATCGAAGCCGATGCCCTGGCCTATCTCGCCGCTTCCTTGGCACTCCCAAATAATGCTCATCATCTAGTCGACGTAATAGGCCATGAACTGGTTTGCCCTAGAAACAATCTTCAACTGGGTATGAGTTGCTCCGCCCTGATAACCAACGAAATACAAGACTGGAGACGCCCGCTCATCATCTTTGCGGTCTATGGAATTCTGCCATAGACTGTGAAAGAAGCTACCTCAATAAGTAGATGCTCCCTCAGATTCTTCTACGATACAGAGACGAAAATGTTATATCAGCGATCCTATGATGGGCTACAACTAAGATGCCTGTCAGATGCAGAAGCCAAAGAAGCCCTACGTGAAGCTCATGACGGTACTTGTGCGGCTCACCAACCTGGCCCAAAATTACAAGATTGCCTTCGCCGGATGGGTTATTACTGGCCCATAATGGTCGCGAATGTAGTTGATTATGCAAAGAAGTGCAAGGCTTGCCAGATCCATATAGATTTCATACATCTGTCATCTGAATTCTTGCACCCGATAGTGGCCTCTTAGCCATTCGAATCATGGGGAATAGACGTCATTGGGCCAATCACCCCGCCATCGTCTAGAGGGCATCGGTTCATACTTGCAACCACCGATTACTTCTCCAAATGGATGAAAACTGTTCTGTTGGCAGAGATCAAGACATCGAACATTATTACCTTCATAAAACATCACGTCATCTACCGTTTTGGACTACCCTGGAGGATTATCCACGACAATGGTCCACAGTTCGCAAGCCACACTTTCTATCAATTTTGTGATAAAAATCGGATCCAGAACATGGCCTCGACAGCATATAACCCCTCGGTCAATGGTCTGGCTGAAGCATTCAACAAAACCATAATCAAGCTCCTTAAATAGTTCGTGTCTGCAAACAAACACGACTGGAATGAAAAGCTTGGTGAGTGCTTGTAGGCGTATCGGACGACGATTCAGACGGCTACAGGAAATACACCATTCTCCTTGGTCTATGAAAGCGAGGCAGTCCTCCCCTTGGAAACTCAGATCCCCTCATTTCGAGTGGCCCTCACCTACCGGTTAACGGTAGACGATAACTACCGTCGACGGCTATAGGAATTAGAAGCATTAGATGAGAAGCGTTTACAAGCTCAACAAAGCATAGAGCTCTACCAAGCACGCATCTCTTAGGCTTTCAACAAGAAAGTCAAGAAGAGGATATTCCAAGTGGACGATCTTGTCTTGGCCATTCGCAGACCAATGGTCATGACTTACAAGACCCCCGGCAAATTCCAGCCTAAGTGGGAGGGTCTGTTCGTCATCGAGACCGTATTCTCCAACGGCGTGTACCACCTCGTAAAATAAAATAGAGACTTGCTCATGATGCCCATCAACGGCAAGTTCCTCAAAAAATACTATGTCTAAACGACACCTTCCAACTATCTCTAGGATGGTGAGTTATATACCCGCAGGTATCACTGAACTTACACTCTAACTTTAAATCTCCCAGATTGTTGAGTCACACACCCTCAGGTACTACTGAACTTACTCTCTGATTACTCCGAATAAATTCTCTTGGTCATGTCTATGTACCCCCGGTCATAGCTTTTCTACAGCCAATAATTTCCCTTAAAATCTATTGCCCGTACCGCCCGTGCGCAGATGGGTAATAGGTTCATACAACTCATCATAATCTATTACTCGCACTGCCAATGCACAAAAAGGGTAATAGGTCCACAAAATTCTCCAAACAGGAAAAACAACCACGTCCATATTACCTCTGATTTGTTTTCCCGTCCACCACAAACAAATCACCCAATGCATAGAACTTCCTCGTTGATAACACCTGTGAGTTGTTCTGTGTATCCCTATCATGCCTACCCCTAACATATCCTCATTACCTCTGAGTAGGAAGGCTTTGTTTTGACCCGTATTTACCACGTCCTCGTTACCTCTGAGTAAATACGTTGGTTTCTTCGCCACTTATTATCAGTACTCGTATTGCCAATACACAAAAATGATGATAAGTCCAGAAAAAATTATCCTAATCTATTACTCACACCATCGGCGTACCAAAGAGTAGTAGGTCCACAAAATATCATTCAAATCTATTTGCTCGCATTTCCAGATACACAAAAGGGCAATAGGTCAACAAAAATCCTTTAGTGGGATATCCTTTACAAATGTTGTATTAGACCCTCTAGTACAAGCACCATAAAATACCAAAAATAGAATGGAGTGAGCATACTCTGGTTATTCAAGATCAGTTACATTCATAGGACTACATCGACAGCAAAAAAAGGAAAATTCGACAATACATAGTTGGGTTTGACAGTGCTTCGTCTTCAAGCAATTTTGTGGCCCTCGAAGAAAATCATGTTTTACTGCTGAGAAGCAAACAAAGCTGTTAAATCTCCAAGGAGCTACCGGGAGGAGGGTAAATATAGCATGTTATTCTCCACTCCATATTGCGGATGCCTTAGCCCCGCTTCCCCAAGGGACCATCCATTCAAAACATGGTCCATGATGGTGGTTTTGCCTACCTGGAGAGCCGTGAAGGAGTGACGTTCATAATGATGCCTGACCACCGTCTAACTCTCCGAGGTATAAAGGCTCTTCCTACCATCTGGGTAAAACTCTTCCGAAGCATGAAGAGTCCTGAGTTGTTTGATGTGTATGCCAAAAAGGCGTGGAGAAAACTCTTTCGAAGCATGAGAAGTTTTAAGCCATCTGATGTAGGTGCCAGAATGTTGTACTTTCACTCAATCATCGATACCGGTCCTGAAGAAGCTTGCTAGCTAGACCCCTACAAAAAAAAATGAGAAGAAGGGGGATTCAGCACCGAGAAAATAAAGAACTCTGTTATACGGCCTAGCAAGTTAAACGGCCCAGCCAAAATAGAACTCATACAATCCACAGTTATGAGACCGGCTTCATGAAGCACTCATGCAACATTTATACGGCTCAGTCAATATCATGCGGTTCAGTCATGAAATACTTATGCGGCCCAATCAGTCACAGGGCGATCATACGACCCGATCTTACATTATTTATGCGACCCAACCAAAAAGTGCTCATGCGGCACCTATGCAGCTCGGTCGTGAAAAGTTCATACAGATTTATCTTGAAGAACTCAGCCAATTTAAGTTCGAATAAGCAGCAGTCATGCGACTCAGTCTATGCAGCCCTATCGTATAGAACACATGTGGTCCAGACGATATAGGGCATACAACGACCAAGTTTATAGCAGCGGCAGTGTATGACAGCCCCGTGCACGAAATTTTAGTCATCATTTGCTCACCATCCTTACCGTTGGGAGAAGGTTGCACATCGGAATGAATGGAAGGAGTGTCTACCGCTCTCGACGGAAAAGCAAGTCTCTTCTATTTGGCCGCCGTACCGACAGACTTAGAAGCTTTTGGAGCCATAGCAAAAAGCATAAGGAGGATAAGGTGAAAGAGGAAAAACTCTCTCTGAATGACCCCTATTTATAGAGTTGCTGAAAAAAGATTCTTCAATTCTCAAGATCATTTAAGTTAGGGGCGACGTTTGGGGACATCTCTTCGGTTTTCGAGATCATTAAAGATAGAGCCGACGTTTGGGAACTTTATCCCCAGTAACCGTCGGCTTCATTTAGAAAATAGATCCACAACCGAATCAGAAGGATTAAATGCAGCAGTGACAGCTGGCAGACTATCTGCGGCTCAAGGCGTCCCTGTGACTCAAGATTTGTTCTATGACTCAGGATCCTTCTGCGGCTCAGTATTTCTCTGCAACTCAAGTTCGAAAATCACTTCCTATAACTTGAAGACTCCCCGCGGCTTGGCATATTTTTTATGCTTCTTATTCAAAGTATTCCAAATTTTCAATTCGAAAACTTTGAAGGGGTCTTGTGGAAACATGAAAAAGATGGAGTTCATGCGGATTATAAATTGTCGTATAGATACTTCGGGCCAAACAGGCCCGCATGAAGGACAGCCGCATAACTGTTCAAAGACGTATGCGACCCATCGACAAATAGTTGTGGAAGGAAAATATACGACCAAGGAGAAGAAGTTCGACTGATAAAGCTGACAAGCCCTGGCAAAACATGCTTGTTCTGACACTTGGACAAGAAAGATAAGATGTGAGACGTTGCCCAAAAACAGGGTTCGTACGCCTCCATGCGGCCAAAAGAGCGTCATCCAAACCGTATGAACCTCATGCGGCCTAGCTTATGCGGTCCCCTGAGTTTCCAAACTTCATGTAACTGTGATCCGAGCCGCATGAGTCTCATGCAACCCTACAAGATCAAAGACTGAGAACACCATACGCAATGGAACACGTGGCAGTCTGACCGATTCTTTAACCACCCAGATTTGCGGCAATAAAATTCCAACAAACCGACAGATGGCAGCCTGAGAGTGGGTCTTTGCGTGCCAACCAGCCATGTCGCAGCAAATCGACCATGTGGCTGAAAATCCATTATTTTATAAATAGCAGGGTGCCACTCCCCTGCAAAGGCTGGCAATCTTTAAGAGAAAAGCAATATCTTCAAGAGCTAGAGACTGCATCAGATAGTCCACGGAGTAAGGCAAAGTTTATAGCACTTTCCCAAGCCCTCACCATCACCCCCCAGAATTAAAACTAAACAATTATACTTAGATTATTTCCTAGGCTTTCTTCCTAGGCTCTTCTTTGTACAACCGTGTTTGCAATCAATTCCAGTAATCTGTAATACATGTCGTTGAATTTTATAGCAAACAGGCAAGTTTGAGACAAAGTGGGAAGATCTCTACTTAGTAAGCAAAGTTTTCTCAAATGGAGCTTATTAGCTGACCGGGATGGATGGTCGAATAGCTATGATGCCTATCAACGACAAATTTCTGAAGAAATATCATTTTTGAAAATGTGTACTATGTTCTAACAAATGTTGTACATACCCCAAATCTTCGAGTTATTATCTTTTATTTACTCATTTGTAAGTAAAACCACAGATAACAAATCCTCCAAAATTTCCAGTGGAGTACCCCAATTTTATGATACTTCCTCAAAGGATTAACCCAAAACATCTACTACATCATCACAATCATCATCTTTTGAAACCGAGATGTTTCAAAGGATATCCAATTCTTGAGTCCTAGTTGACCCAAGGATAATCAATAGATATGTGAATTCACGTCCACTTTACCTCTGAATTCTACTATCTATATCAATGACTTATCACTTCCATATTACCTCTGAAAATGTCATCCCAGAAATAACAATATATTAATTATATTCTGTCATATCCATATTAATTCTGAACAGATATAATGATTGTTGTTATTTTCAATAAATAGGTCACGTTCAGTTCCTCTGAACATATTTCTTACTCCTACCTATTATTTATGTCTTACAAATATATAATAAGTAATAGATCTATAGAAAGATCATCAATTTGTCATTTCATGCAAATATCATACTAACACAAAGAGCTATTACATTCATCCAAAAATAAGTATTCAAAAGGAAGAGTTATTACATTCAGATAACTTCATTTTGAAGGCTAAGTGCTAAGGTCGGTGATCATCTTCTTTAGAGACTCGGCTCGCTCTACCCTAGTGGCAATTACGCTTGCCCTAGCCAAGTTCCTCCAGGATTCCAGAAGCAAAGGTTGCATTGATGTAACCTGACGCTCTATCTCTTCACCCTAAAATTCAACAAAATCATTTCGTTGCCTAATCAGATCATCTAGACGACTAGATGCAAGTTGAGACAATTCAAACAAATTTTATGCATGCCTCTAAGCTGCCGTAACCGATGCACGAAGTCTGTCTATTTCAGCTTCTAGCTCTTGAAGGCGAGCCTGACCCTCAGTTGTTGCATTTTCTTTCTCCGCTGCTTCGGTCTTGCAGAGCTCAGTGGAAGTGGTAACCTCAACAATACTTGATTCTATTTCTCTAGATCGTATTATGAAGTTAACCATGGAATTGTCCAGTGCGAGTCGTAGTTCTTCATATTCATGAGCTATAATCTTGTACTCCTCATCTACCAATTTTTGTATATTTCCCCTTGTTAGTTCCTGATAAGATCGGATAGGATCTTCAAGCTCATTCAGAATCTATTCCAGGAAGTTGACCCTTTTAATATTACCAAGACCGAGTATCGCTTAAATTGCAAAAGAAGAAGTTCTCCATACTAATTCGTAAGGATGTTGCTTTTCTATGGACATTTAAACCAGAGTACTCAAGGAAGTGAAGAAGGCACTCGTATATGTTTTGATGATGCTACTGGTCATCACCGATACACCAGGCGTTACCACTTCAGCAAGAACTCCTCCTTTTGTAGAAATTGGAGGAACGACAGCTTGTACACCAGAAAATCTTGGTGTAGGCACCCCTGAGGAGCTTCCCTCCATGGTATGAGTCCCAATATCCAGGGGAGATATGGTGGAGCTAAGGCTGAAACCATTAGAAGTAAATGGGACTTCAATGATTGTCCCCGCATGACCCGCTGCGATCCAAAAAGAAAAAAAATCATTATATCATACAGCATCAAAGGAGCAATGAGAAATAAAGTCAAAATTTTACTTGAGCCTGACGGCATATATGGAGTCTCATAAGGCGTGGTATCTCATTATGTAACGAGCCTCACCATAGTATTTTCAGATACAGCCGCTTGGCTGCTTCCTGCCACGGAATAAAGCGGCTGCTTCCAGCCTTCGACTTAGCTTGGTCTCCTGGGGTTGCCATTTTTGCTCCTTCTGACTCAAAAATTTGTTCAGTAGGGGGCTTGAATCCCCTTCGCTTCAATATTAGGATTTTTATCACTCTCAGCTTCTTCGAGACCGTTAGTGAGGTCTTCATCATCTTCTTTTTCGTCATCGGGGTTTTTATCACCTCCAACATCTTTAAGACCTTCAGTAAGGCCTTCATCATCATCCTCATCAGAGCTTCTATCGCCCTCAGCTTCAGTATCAAAATTCTCGTCGCCTTGTGGTTCATCGAGACTCTGATTATCATCTTTAAGGCTCTGGTGACCCTCATCTTCAATAGGGTGCTCATCACCCTCAATAGCAATCTAGCCATCTTCGGCCACCAAATCTTAAGTCCGTTGAGCTACTTCAAGATCAGAGGCCGTATCAACAGGGTCCTCCTCAATCGCTTTATCCCCAAAATTACAATCCTGTAAAGCTCTATCATATTCTCATCTTCTCGAGATGGAAGCTCGTTCAAAATAGGAGTTATAGAAGATTGGATTATTGAGGGAGCTGGGACTTCTGGGATAACAACTTTTGAAGTTGACATTTCTTCAGGAACCGTGACCCCTAGAGTATCATCAGTGCCGATGGCGATATTAATCCCATTGAAGCAAACGCCATCAGTGTCATTGTAGACACAGGAATGGTGAACCCTACGACTACTGGGTTTGAGACAGTAATCAAGGGATGTCTGTTGCAGCAGCTGGTGCTGTAGTACTAGTTGGAGGAGGCTCTGGAGAGGAAGAAATTTCAATACAGATGGCCAATAGGTTAACATCTAATAACTCTTGTTGGACTGAAATAGTAAGAGTATCACCTTTTGGAGTTAGTAGATCTTGTGACAGCAGTAACTATTTTGGTTGATCAGGAGACTGTCCCGACACTTGTGGAGTAGGAGAGACTGCAGTTTCCTTCTGCGCAACTTTTGTGGCCAATAATTTCCTCTTCGCTTTGCGTTTAAGCGACAGTGAAGGCAATCCCTCAGTCTCGGAAAGTTTTTCCCACACAGCTGCTTCTCTACTGTTTTTTCAATAGAAACTCTACTTTCTTTCTGGATTGGAGAAGGGGTTACCCCTGTTCCACCAGAGAAAAGTTTGACTTCTAGTTGTCGCATTTGAAGCCTTGTCCTTGCCATGGGCTTTTCAGCAATAACAATTTCTTCCTTCCTTTTTCTTCCCTCAAGCTTTAGGGGAAGAAGGAGGTTCATCTAGGGCAGATCGAGTAGATGAGTCCCACATTTTTTGTCTTTTGTTGGTCTCCATTACGGGAGATTTCTCTTTTTGCTTCTTCAGAGTGACATATAGTGCGCCATGTACTTCATCGGGGAAACCGACGAGTGTAGCTGCTAAAGGCTCATCGACCGGAACATTCTCTTCAGCTTCTGTAAATTCCAGAGTAGTCTTGGCTCCTGCTTGTGACCTTTTGACACTAACGAAGCTATCAGACAAAGATAAGCCTTCGAAAAAGATATTAGCTGAGGTATAGAAATTCTCGTATGTATGTAACATACGTGAGCCTGCTTTAAAGGTAGCAGAAGGCATGGTGAATGTAGCTTTAGTGCACCTCGCACTATAATACCTCCAACCCCTAGCACCATTGATCAAATATATAGAAGCTTTTAAGCAGGTGGTTGCATTTCCCACATGCATTTCATTGTAGATGAATTAGCAAGCAAATCTGCTAGCAGATATGGCTCTATAAAACACTCACCCTCGAACCAATATACTAAGTGAGAGGATCTGATCCTCTTCAACCACAAAAAAGTTGCTGGAGGTGGATGAGTAGCCATAGGCTCCAAATCTATGAGAAGAGGCAAAAAAATCTCATATCCGGGAGAAGGAGCAACGGTAAAGAACCTCCACTCAGAACCCATGTTTAGTGCCTTTCTACAATCATAAAGAGAGTTCACTTTCCATCGGGATGTGGCATAACGTCTGATGAAATCTTCTCTCGTGGCACTAAGAGCCAGATCCATTAAAGTCAGATGATACAGCAGTAACCATCTCGAGTATCGGACCTCTCCATTATGGTATTGTAAATGAACGAAGACCTGCATTCAGCTGGCAAGTCATCACAAAAAGAATGTCCATCTTGTACCCAAAAACTAGACGTACATCGGCTAATAGTACACCTCGATGGATTCGATCGACGACACTAGCTCCGGGAACCACGAATCGTCGCAGCCAGAGAGAGAAAACCTGCTAAAGTAGCTTCTCGAGACATCTTTCTACCACCTTGTCTTATATAAGTCTCCATGGGAGTGCAAGCGGTAAACTTATGCCAATCTTCTAAATGTTCATTGTCAACATGCCTTGACTCTTCTATCAGTCTTTCGATATTGTCGCTGCTGAGTGGTTCGAAGAAGCGAGATTCACAATCTAAGTGTTCTTGAACCTTAGTTCCCTGGACATGGCCTAAGAACAGGTACACTAACCATTTGGACAATTAGCACGTCCCCATCGCCTTGCTCCTATACAAAAGAGTGCAAATCATGAAAATGACATAACAATTCTTCAAAGACTGCCACCATTTGAGGATTCTCCTCGGCTAAGGTATCCAGTTCATCATTTGTTGGCACGTATTCATTGTAGGGGTTCTCACCCATTGGCAGATATGAAATATATTGCATCTCATGAAAGGCGAGGCCTATCTCTCCATGAGGGGTGATAAAAGTACCAATTGTATTGTTGTACCACTCTACCAAGGCTAAAAACATATTGGAGTTGGTAAGAATTACACAAGAAGTAGCCAAGATAGGTTCATAAAGCTCCAATTCAAGCAGCTTTTCCTTAAAGTTTTTCAAAGTCCAGACTAAAAGTCGGTTCCAGCATTTGATATCTAGATTCATCAAACCCGTCTGTCGCATATTCGGGGTCGAGTATGCTCCTCTGGCTTTTGTAAAGAGGTTCGAAAAGAATGGTATTCTGACTGAGATCATCAAAGATGAGTCTTCAGCCGGCACACAACGTGGTTTCAAGCCTCCCAAATGTGTGCTATGCCTTTCTGATGAACTGAAGAATATGTCCCTTCTCTGGGGCCCTACTTTGTGGCATTTTTCCAACTCCGGCTTGTTAGAAAGGAGTCAGATCCCATGACATGTTTCGAGGGTGGCTGGTATGAGCTTAACGAGATAGAGATAAATGTCTCATCATATCGGTTTGATACATTCATCTATCTCCACTCTGATAGACTCACTTTTCCCGCTTCGACTTAGGCTGAGAGTCTTTCTTAATGGCTTTGCCAAATAAGAAGGCTGGTTTCTTGTAGGGAATCTGATCCATACTTATAAAGGGTTCACCATTCATCAGACATAGTAGAGTCATGTCTTCTTGAGACTCTAGCAGGGCTCTCCTAGTAGTAGGAAGGTCATATTGAGGGAAGAAGACATGAGATAAATCTTTTAGATACTCTGATACTAGGAAAGCAGAGGCCAATATCTCTGCATGAGGATCCTCCGTGAGGTCCAGTGCAAGAGAAGAAACAAAGTTCAAAATCAAGAAAGATTATTACCAAAAAAATTTAAACTCTGCACAAAATCTTCACAAACATGACAATCTCAAGATTGCGCATACATTACAATAGTCTCTAAAGTGCGCATGAAGTGCAATAGTCTCTAAATTTGCGCATGCAGTGCAATAGTCTCTAAATTGCACATAAAAAAAGTGTGGATGCAGTACAACAGCCTCTGAATGGCACATGACAGCCTCCTAGTTAATGCATGCCCTATAACAATCTTATTGTTATTTGTGCATGAAGCATGACAGTTCTTCAAAATTGTGCGCATAGTAGGAAAATGTTCAAAATATTTGCATATAACAGTTATTGTTTTTACGCATGCAAATATGTTTTAGTCAACACTCTGAAAGAGGTGGTGCTATTTGGAATATTAAGCAATGCCTACCAGCACTCTCAAAGAGGTGGTCGACGCTGGCCTTTAATTAGCGCGGCCATCAGATAGCACTGAGTTCTTTGTTTGTTGTCCCAGATGAAGTAATCACCTTCGAGAGCGGGATTCACCTCCTCGGCTGTCGCCGACGGTGGTGCGTACTGAGGTGCCCTCAACGGCAACGTGCGCGACAGGATTCCAACGACTCCTTTGTCCTTGTCCGCGGTCGATCTCTTTGGGGCCATTTTCGATGATGATCGGAGAACTTTGAGAATCGAGAAAGTGAAGACAAAGAGCTTAAGAGAAAAGTTTTCAAGTAAAAAGCTTTTTCTTCCTCTTAAATGATATTTATAACCACAGTTTAGGCATATTGGCTGCACAAATTGCACATAAAGCTCGGAGTTGGTTCAGCCTCTGTGATGCGCCAACTGAGTGAAGCCACTTCTTATTCAAAGTATTTTAAATTTTTTGAAATTTGAAAACTTTGAAGGGGGTCTTATAGAAGCTAAAAATTGCTGAAAGTATGCATCGCGCTATTCACAAATAGAGCCTGGATTTATTAGACAAAATAGTGCCTGGCATCAAATAGCGTATGATATTAAATAGCGTTGGGCTTTAAGTGGCGCCTGGTTGCCACGTGGCAAGCTTTCTCGAGAAGCTAAAGCATTTGTCATAATGACTGACGACATTTTAGTCGAGTAAAATTCTTTTGAATCTCGAGTGCACGACGCTCGAGAAGATTGTATCAGATTTGTTATAATGACTGTCAGTTGCCTTGCGCTATTTATCGTTTAGCATAAGGTAATCAATTCCTACAGATGGCACTAATCAATAAATTGTGCTTGACGCTAATTAATATATCGTGTCACTTGATCAATTATCATCCAGAAGCAGTTAAATGACGTGGCGCACATGCCACTAATCTCAAAAATTGTACATGTAACATTGCCCACGACCAAGCGCATCTCTCTCACAGAATGCCATGCGTCACCAAGTAGTTAATCCAATCGTTCGCACAAATGGATGATGGTGCACCAATTATAAGTGTGTGCCAATCAGGGTAACTGTCTGACAGTTATCTCAAAACTCTATAAATACAGTTCCAATCACTTCTTAAGGATCACTAATGATCATAATCTTCGGACCAAGTTGCTGCAGCACGTTCAAGAGGCTTTCTTTTTAGACATCGCATCGTCCAAGGGATAAAGTGATCGTCTTCTGATCAGATTCCTATAGTTGTACTTCCCCATAATAAAAATTGTACTCTTGTACTTTCTTTTCTTAGTTTGTAATTTAGTTTTCTTGGAAAAATTTTGTTCTAGCAAACAGGGTCGTGACAAGTCGGTAAGTTGTTGTTGCAACGGCGGATCACCGTCGATTATTTTCTAGCGACAATTAATCTAACGACACCTCATTTTCGTCGATATTAATAAATAGCACCGGATAGGTTTAGCGACGGATATTTCTGTCGCTAATTAGCTGTAATTTTATAGTGTTTGTTTGTGTTTAAGCCTATTTGGATATACAAAATCTAAATAAAATCTATCTAAATTAATCCTAATAGGTTATTGCAATCTAGTATATGCTCTACCAAGGTTAGTTGGACTAGTTTTGGGCCGATATGATTTATTGAACCGAAATAGGCTCCGAAAGTATAATAATTGGGCCTCGTGCGATATTTGAAAATAAATAGCAATTGGAAACTCAATTGAGTGGGACACTATTGGCATGTGTGTAGTAGCATCAAAATAGGTCAAAACTATATATTGGGTCGAAATGTTTGGATCGGTTTGGGTTGCCAATCGGAATTAGAAAATACATTGAATTTTACTTAAAGGCTAAAATGACTATTTTGACCCTGAAGTTGTGCAAGAAAAAAATATAATGCAAGGGAACACGTTTGTGTGGGACATAATATATCTAAACGAAGGTGCACTCGTCTAGAACACGAATATGAAACTTGTTTCAAAAAATTGGCTAATACTACATTTCAAAAATCGAAGCTACGACAAAGTATATTTATAATCAAAATTTAAATATAAAATATACTTTAATAAATAAAAATCACATTAATAAAATAAAAAAATCCTAAAAAGTAGGGTGTTTACAATCTACCCATTTTAAAAAAATAATCCTCAAAATTAAATTAATGCCTACTAATAAAGAATCATGCTAACATAACTAGGAATAGCTCAAAGGAGTACGCTATATCATTCTCCTATCACATCTCCTTAATAGTAATTAACAATCCATCTTTTCTAGTCTATAGGAGCTATGCAATACTTACCAGAACGCCTAACCCGTCTATGCTTATCTATTGGATAATGAGGTACGTCTAGTCTAACACAGTCTTATCCACTCTATACTCTATCCCAAGATCGACACTAGGGTATAACCTATCATTCTGTATCCTTTTTATATGATTCTTCCTAGTAAGTTTTTTTGGGCCACTATCAAGTGTAACTCTATTTCTTAACCTATGCCTACTATCATAATTTCTACATTGTTCAAGTGAAACTTCCTCTGCCTCGATGCAACTATAAAATTTCTATAAGGTTTCTGTATCTATCTTAAGTATAGTACTTATAGACTAATTCTATTCTTAACAATATTTTCGAATCCTTTCACTATAGTCTTCCATATGGGTGATCACATTCTAACTAAAAAATCGTATCTAATTCTAAAATTCTACCAGATATTCTCCCAAGTTAATCCCTATCTAATCTTCCTTACTAAACCAAATTAAATTATGCTATACTTATATCCCATCTTTATCTAATCAAAGGTAAAATTATAGAATGGTTGCAGTCCATTGCTCCTAGAGTCTCTCATTGAATTAAGTCGCCTATTTGAATTATATACTACCAGTCTAATCCACTCGTTCTATCTAATAGAGACGTCTATCCTACCCCTACTACCTGAAACAATCAATCCCGCTTAAGAGGTTCTAATAACTACCTTATATTCTATGATAAAATACATTCCAAAGAGTGTCAAGCACGAGCATTCGTCCTTCCGAAATAGGAAAAGGCAAGAATTCATGGTAAGGAGTTCAAGAAAGATGATCAAATGCAATTTTTGAGTTCCAAGGATGATATAGGAAATCAAAAAAAAATTCAAAAAGATTGTGGATTGAGATCCTAATATACTATCCTATCACAGGCCTGTTCGGTACAGTAACGTATCCGAAACGGTTAATTCGACCTATATAGGCCACCAAAAAAAATATGACTTTACAGTCCCAAAATACGTAGGACTAGGATACGTAAACATGTCGACTACTTATTAAGTGGACTCCAACCGAACTCAAATACTTATAAGCTGTTAGAGGTCAAATCTAACTATATCAAGCAAGTCCAACTATATCTCAATCAACAGGATATCATCTTAAGTGAGATCCAAGTGTACCAATGATGATCAAACAGTAATACACATGATTCCACAAGAATAAAATACCATGAAAGATAATACGTTATAAAGTTGGGCAGACCTTAATACAATTGTCTGAACAAGCTCATGACCAAAAAATAAAGCTTGTGAAAAAAGACTATAACAGCAGGGTAAAGTCAGGGAAAATTAAATGTAATGACGAAGGAATATAATAAAAATATCAACTAATACATATATACATAAAATCTTGAAGATGTAACTATCAATCACCAACTATTCTATAAGCCAGCTCAACAACAACCTGAAGAGATCACCAGGCTCGGCCCTCAGGGAACATAGCAAGGTACATAATATACATATCAAGTAAAGTAAAAATAAAACGTACATAATGAAGGGTAACTACCATGACCATCTAAGTGCAAAATATAGTTGAGGACGATCCTAATACTAGGCCCAGCAGTACATGCAATCAGCTATGGCACCTTGTTGTGATATCGATCGGTAAACAAGCAAATAACTCCAAGTCTCTGCTACAGAGATCGAGGCATACAAAAATAAACAAGTCCTAAATATGGAAGTATGATCACGAGTCTAGACGGCCGGATATTTCGGTGGAGTCCTCCCTACCCCATGCTCTAGAAATATCCAGTCAAGTCAAGTATGAATCATGTACCCAGTAACAAGTCATGCGAGCTAGTACTACATGCTATCACAGAGTCCATAGCCATGAATATCTCATGCCAGACTCCATATCATCATCATCCATCGTGTTAGTATCCTGTAGTCTATTCTGTCAATAGATAGGGATTTAACATATCGTCATGCCTAGTGTGTCGATACTCGACATCTATAAATAGACAACGGTACCCGAATACTAATTGGACGCTAGGTACCAACTATTTCTATATCATGATATATACGAAGATAGAAATAAGAGAACAAAGCAAAGAAAGGAACATGTACCGAAAACTTGGCAAGGTACACTTGTCTATCTCTTGCAACTATGCGTACTATAGTCCAACTTCGATATCCTCAGTCACTTAGTTATGTTCTCCTAGAATATACATCCACCAATCAAAGACACATCTATGACATAGCATATAAGGACTTACTAGATTTATACCAATAATATTATATACTAAACTAGTCACATTAACTATCTGACTCAATATAACATATATAGCATTAAATCTATCCAATAAAGTAATATTTTTATATCATAAAATATGTTATTTATTTTTGCAAAAATACTGAAAAATAATTGATAATAATATTTAGTCCATTTTATTCATAGAAAAATAAGTATACAAGTCTCATATTGATCCGACGTCAATAGTCACCAACTTATGTAATAGTTTCGTACCCGACAAAAATAATTTTAAACAAATAATAAATCTAAAAAAATTAAGTACTATATATTAGAATATGGATTTCATAATAAAATATACACAACATTTCATTTATAAAAGTTCCATTAAGATCTGAGTCCAAAAAGATATGTAGAACCTAGGTTTCTCGATGATCCGACAACAATACGACGAACCTAGATTTTATTAAAATATGAAACCTCAACCAAGTGGCACAAAAGTGTATGGAATAGAAAGATTACATTATCTAGAGTATTACTAAAATATTTGAGATGTTGAAGAACTCCGTAAATTGTCGAAAACTCACCTGCAAAAGAATTGATTCAGTTTGGGCATCTTGTAGCAAAATTGACACCTCAGACAAACCGTGCGGAACCACGTGGGTGACCAATTGGAGATAAAAATAGACACGTAAGATTTTGCATTAATTTTTGTCTCACAAAAAATGGACATTGGAAAGTATATGAAACCCCATGTACAAGTTAGCCTACATGCAGTGACGAATATAACATAAGTTTGATCGACTTCGGGTGCCTTCCATGCCTTCTACCGACAAAATGGGGCTTCATGGCTCCTCGGAAAGGTGTTGGAGTATTGGGGGTGTCTTATGATCGAGATGAAGGTGGTAGAAGGGTTGGAGGTGCTCGGGAAGTTGTGTTTTTGTCTGGTGGAAAGGAAAGTGTTAAAATAGAAAAAAAAAAAAATAGGAGGGGCGCCCAGTTTGGATGGGTTTTGGGATGTGTGAGGGGCAGGTCTCTAATTTAAAATATAAAGAATTAATGTTTTAAGGGTTGGGATTTGATAGGAATTTGTTTAATAGGATTTGGTTGAGATTCGATAGAGATTTCAACAGATATGCAAGATTATGCATCAAAAGATTTGAATCGTTTCCAAAAATGGAAACAAAAAATTTGACTGGGTTTAATCCTATTTTTGTACAAAATCTAAATAAAATCTATATAAATTAATCCTAATAGGTTATGGCAACCTAGTATATGATCTACCATGGCTAGTTGGACTAGTTTTGGGCCGATATGATTTATTGAACCAAAATAGGCTCTAAAAGTCTAATCGTTGGGCCATGTGTGCCATTTGAAAATAAATAGCACATGAAAACTCAAATGAGTGGGAAACTATTGATATGTGTATAGTAGGCTCAAAATAAGTCAAAACCATATATTGGATCAAAAAGTTTGGATCGGGTTTGGGTCCCCAATCGTAATTAGAAAATTATTAAATTTTATGGTAAAGGCTAAAATGATTATTTTGACCATGAAGTTGTGCAAGAAAAATTATAATGCAAAGGAACATGTTTGAGTGGGACATGATATGCCTAAACGAAGGTGGACTCGTCTAGAACACGAATATGAAACTTGTTCCAAAAAATTGGCTACTGCTATATTTCAAAAATCAAAGCTACGGCAAGTGTATTTATAATCAAAATTTAAATAAAAAGTATACTATAATAAAAAAATCCAACTAAATAAAATTTAAAAAATTCCAAAATCAGGGTGCTTACAATCTACCTACCTGAAAAAAAAAATTGTCCTCGAAATTAAATAATGCTCACTAATAAAGAACCATGCTAACGCTACTAGGAATAGCTCAAAGGGAGTACGCTATATCGTTCTTCTATCACATCTCCTTAATAGTATGATTAACACTCCATCCTTTCTAGTCTGTAGGGAGCCCAACCCTTCTATGCTTTTCTACTGGATAATGAGATATGTCTAGTCTAACACAATCTTATCCACTTTTCATACTATCTCAAGATCGACACTATGGTATAACCTATCATCTCGTATCCTTTTAGTAGGATTCTCCCTAGTAAGGTTATTCGGGCCATTATCCAGTGTAACTCTATTTCTTGACCTATGCCTACTATCATAATTTCTACATGTTCAAGAGAAACTTCCTCCGCCTAGATGCAATCATAGAATTTTTATAAGGTTCTGTATCTATCTTAAGTACAATGCTTATATACTCATTTTATTCTTAACAAGACTTTCATATCCCTTCTCCATAGTCTTCCATATGGGTGATTACACTCTAACTAGAAAATCATATCTAATTCTAAAGTTCTACCAGATATTCTTCCAAGTTACTCCATTCATTTCGATTGAGATATCTTATCTTCCTTATTAAATAAAATTAAACTGTGTCATACTTCTACCCCATCTCTATTTAATTATTGGTACAATTGTAGAATTGTTGCAGTCTATTGCTCCTATAGTCTCTCATTGAATTAAGTACCCTATATGAATTCTATATTGCCAGTCTAATCCACACAGTCTATATAATAGAGATGTCTATCCTACCCCTATTACCTTAAACAATCAATCCTGCTTAAGAGGTTCTAATAACTACCTTCTATTCCATGATAAAATATAATCCAAGGAGTGTCAAGCATGAGCATTCATCATTTCAAAATAAGAAAAGGTGAGAATTATGGTAAGGAGTTTAAGAAAGATGATCGAATACAATTTTTGAGTTTCAAGGGCGATAGAGGAATTTCAAAAGAATTTTTAAAATAATTGTAGATTGTGTAAGCCCCCTGAATTTTTAGAGTTATTTTCTAAAATTTATTTTTATTTTTTGTTAATATAGTTATTAATATATATTTTCCCACTTTCATTCATGATCATAAAATACCCTTTTTCGTAGCTTTGATTTTTGGAGCACAAGAACGGATAAACTCTAGAAACATTCTTTATGAGTTTTGACTTAGACGAGTTTATCCTTGATTTGGTATATCATGTTCCACTCAAATATGTCTTCTTGTATTATGTTTGCTTCGTACAACTTCGGGGTCAATTGAGGCCACGAAGTCATCTACCGTGAGACTTGTCGTAAATTCCAACTTAAATTTCGGACTCGATATTGATCCAACCTAAACAAACCAATATATGGTTTCGACTATATTTGAACCTACTACACATATGACTTGGGTATCCGACTCAATCGAGGCCCCATGTGCTATTTAAATTCAAATGGCACCTAAGACCTTTTGTGTGACTTTTAGACCCAATTTCCAATTCGGTTAATTTTTATCGAGCCTAAACTTGTCCAACAACTTGTAGAGGACTTGTTAGGGTCATTCACATATAAAGAGGCCCTCCTAAATATTTAATTCAGATTTATGGAGTATTTATTTGGGTCAAAACTAAATAGGGAAACTACAAATTCAATTTCCCATATTTGGATATTGTTATTCTTGTAACAATCCCACTTGTATTTGGACTCTAAAACCCACCAAAAATTCATCCAAACCCTACCCAAGCAGACCATAACAGACCCCCAACCCATCTACCTTTATAAACTCCCATACTTGCCAACCACCCTTCCTCCACAAACCATAAAAGCCAAACCTAATTCTGCCGCCAAACTGTTGATGTTCTTCTTTCTTTTGTTGCTGTCCTAACCAACTGCCGCCCGTCCAAGGGCTGTCACCTCATCCCTGATGTGCCTAGGACCCCCCGCCCTTCATCCTAAAGACTCTCGAGGCCTAAAACAGCCCCTACGAGCCGCGACAGCCGCTCGAAGTCGACCCCGACGTGTTGTCCGAATATCACAGCAGGTACGTCATCTTGCAATCGTAATTTCTCCACTTCTAGACATGGAAACTTTATGGGACCATAAATTATGGGTTCCCCTATGTGTCTACTACCTTCCTATAATGTTTGATGTGAAAATTCTTGCCAGATTGGTCGGGGCATACCTTTTACCCAAGTGTGTCCAGATCTGGCATTGTTTATTGCGGGATGGATATGAGCTGTTCAGATTAATCATTACCATTGAAATCATATATGAAAACGACCGTATTTCGATTATCTACAACTTTCCTTCAATGAGTTTTTCATAATTCTGCTGTTTTCATGCTCGAATAATTCGATCTTTGAAGGATAAAATTCTGCCGTAAACAAACTATCAAAATTGTCATCTTGTGAGCCCAAACATATTTTTTTTGTCCAACCAATGCTCCATATCATTGATCCTCGACTCATGACCATGAATATTTGTTAATTTATATAATTAAATACCATTTATTTTAGATTATTAAATTTATTTTGTTCATGATTAAACTCGTACTAATAAATATGTGTTATCAAGGTGGATGTTAGTTTGATCATAAAATAGATTCTAAATTATTTCTAAATAGTTTGTATGCAATAATATTAATATAATATTTATTTCCAGAATATTAATAATTTATTTTTGAGTTAATATGGAATATTTATACATATATTTTTTGGATTGTGTTGGTCCTAACAAGAATACTTGGACTAGTATTGCTAATATATAGTAGATAACCCTACTTAGTATGTATAGATAGATATGTAAATAATAGTAATAATGTTAGAAAGATTATTAATATTAGTTGTATAAATTTCTAGGAGTTCGTGAGACCGTGACTGTGGAGGGTGACGCCGGATCGATACTTTATTTATTTGCTGTAAATCCAGGCAAGATACCTTGCTACCTCTCTTGTTCTATTTAAATACATGGTTTGTTGTTGTGCGTAGGAATAGATGGGTTAGTGGTGTACGTCCAAGTGTGACTTGAGTGCTATCGATGGTTTCATCGATATGATAGTGCGTTGTGACTTAGAGGTTTAGAGGACTCCCCCGATTACCAGTAAAGTTATTTCCTATGACTTTTATGACTGGACACATCTCATGACATGACACTTTGAGTGAGTTTACATTATTTTGGCATGAGCCTACGTATTTGGCTAGCTACCAATACGGGTAGGTCGTGTGGCGGTTCATATATTGATTAGGATGAGTCTAGAAAGAGACTTGCATTGTGATGTGGAATGCCAGAGTCATGGATGTGATTCGAACAGGACACGAAAGGAGAAGACTATTAGTACACGTATGGGATAGACACTTGCGTATCAGCCTCAGCGTGCCATGTTATAGGCTATACTAGTGATATATCAATGGCTACGGACTAGTATCCGGTACGATCGATGAAGTATGCTAATATATGTTCCAGCATTAGTTGACGCTAATGTTATTCCCTTACCTGTCCATACGGTCCAAAGTCATCTTCGACATGCATTCACATAGATGGATTAGTTTACCCAGTTTATTTTATATATTTATTTCAGTTCGTATTGTAGCTTGTTATTTTTGTATCTTGTTATGTCCCCTGAGTACCTGGTTCTTTTCCAGATCCGGATGAATACCTCTATCCTACAGTTTATGAACCAGACATCGGGCCAGGTTATCTTGCAGAGGACCTGGAGGCTGTCCCTGAGAAGTTTTCCTGATCCAAGGGTTGATAGCTGATTAGAGTCATGGATATTTTATCTAACTAGCTATGTCATGACTATTTCTTTATTTCCATATTTTACTATTTCAGCATTGTACTTTATTTCCGTGGATATATATTTCTACCAGACTTGATTATCTCATACATATTTTGTATTTCATTATTCCAGACTTATATATTATTTTAGTCAGACATTTATTATATTTTCTATGCGTTGATATTTTTGTTTTATGGATGAGATTCTAGCGTGTTGTTGTGGAGATATTAGTTTACCTGTGACTGTTGTACTGTAGATATAGGATTCAGCGTACTACGATTATAATAAGTCTAGTGAATTAGAAATACATATTCTAGCTGTACAGCTGGCATGCTCATGTCTAGGGTTTCGATTTATTTTGGAACTGCGGCATTACAGATTGAGATCCTAGTATACTATCCTATTGCAGGCCCGCTCGGTAACGTACCAAAACGGCTAACTCGACCTGCATGGGCCACAAAAAAATTTGTAACGTCCCAATCTCAAAATATATAGGACTAGAATACGTAAACATGCTAGCTATGTATTAAGTGGGCTCTAGCCAATTCAAATACGTATAAGTTGTCGACAGGTCAAATCTAGCTATATATAGCAAGTCCAACTATATCCTAATCCACAGAATATCATCTCAAGTGAGATCCAAGTATACTGCAGATCAAATAGTAATAAACCTAATTTCGCAAGAATAAAATACCAATAAAGACAATATGTAATAAAGTTGGCTGGACCTTAATACAACTGTCTGAACAAGTTCATGACAAATAAATAAAGCTTGTAAAACTACGCTATAACAACAGTGTAAAGTCATAAAAAATTAAATGTAATATCGGAGGAATATAATGAAAACCTCAACCAATATATAATACCTGAAATCTTGAAGATGTAACTGTCAATCACCAACTATTAAGTTTGTTAGCTCAACAACAACCTGAAGAGATTACCAGGCCTTAAGGAACATAGCAAGGTACATAATATACATGTCAAGTACAGTAAAAAATGTATATAATGAAAGGTAACTACCATGACCATCTAAGTGCTAAATCCAATTGAGGACAATCCTAATGCTAGGCCCAGTCGTACAGACAATCAGCCATGGCACCGTGGTGTGATACCATTGGACGAACAAGCAAATAACTCTTAGGCTCTACTACAGAGACCAAGGCACATGAAAAATAACCAAGTCCCAAATATGGAAGCATGATCACGAGTCTAGATGGCCGAATATTTAGGTAGATTCCTCCACACCCCAAGCTCTAGAATTGTCCAGTCAAGTCAAGTATGAATCATGTACAAGTAACAAGTCACGCGAGATAGTACTATATGCTATCACAAAGTCCATGGCCAAGAATATCTCATGTCATACTCCATATCATATCATCATCATCCATCGTATCCGTATCCTGTGGTCCATCCTGTCAATGGACACAGATTTAATATATCGTCATGCCTAGTGTCGATACTCGATAAATATAAATATAAATCGGCACCTGATACTAACTGGATGCTAAATAGCAACTATTCCTGCATCATGATATATAAGAAGATAGAAACAAGAGAACAAAGCAAAGAGAGCAACTTTATCAGGACCCGCACACGCAGAGTCGGCGGTAGAACGCTATCAAGCCCGCAAGAAAATGCTCAAAATAAACTTTATTGCTCATCCATATTTCTAAATTTGATTACAACATTTATATTTTTGAAGAAAGTACAAGGTTCTCACAATTAATGAAAATGATACCACTGCTATCTATTTCTAGGTTTATGTCTACAAGTACTCCCGTATCTCCCAAAGCTAAGTGAAGCCACAGCTAACCTGAAAAATGTTGGTTTCCAGTCAGGAATGGAACTAGCACACAAACCGACGACAAAGCGATAACACAATAGAATTCACAAAACATGAAAATAACATATGTGAGATGAAAATTAGAAAGTAACTAATGTTATGGCAAGCGGTGAAGAAAACTAGGAAACAAATAAAAGACAACTATCTATGTGTTTTGAAATATCTTGTTCGACATGTGAACGGCTAAGGGGTAAATACGATACCCTACACGTGTCATGTACAACTGCTATCAGTCAAGATTAGACATATTGGAATGGGTAAGGGATAGTTCACACGTCTACTAAAATATTTCTTCGCCCAGCTAGTACTCATGGAATCAAGTCGCAAGCATGGTAATCATAAAATGACAGTTAAGAATGTATAATAAATCCATGATACTAATCTGCGTGTGACGAGCGTGTCAACAAGCAGTAAGACATATATATAAACATGAAGTGAAAAGATTACTATGAATCGAAAGCAATCAGAAAGTGTACTTGCCTGTGGTCCTTAGATGGTGAAATCGATACTACCATTGCGTTCAGAATAGTCCAGTTGGCTATGATTGAGGTGAAGGATTTTGGACTCGCAGGGAAATAAGAATGCGATTAGACAGGGTCATGAATAGTAGATGAGAGAATTTGATTCTTAGGAAATAATCTCATAGTCACTATATATCTTAGAAAATATTTGAACTATATTTAGTCAAAATAATATTTTAAGAAAACACTTTTTAGATCAGTATAAAAGCCTATCATTTATTACATATAAACAAAACCATAACATATTATATATTAAAAAAACCCATAAGATCCCAAACCCATTAATTAATCCCATTAATACTAAAGTCCAAATCCTAAAATTTATAATTAAAACATAATCCACCTTTCAAGCCCAAATATGATTATTAGTAAAAACCCACTTTATTTAAACAAAACCTATACATATATGTTTGGTATATAGGTTTGTACAAAATCTATAAAATATTATAAATTTCAATATTAAAATACGTATATTTCTTACTTTGAAACTAAGTCTGCATTAAAATCAACTATTATTATGTCGACCCCAAAGACACATATAAATATACTTATATAAAATGCACAATTTAGAAATATATATATTTCATACACAAAATCCTTGGAAATACCTGTAAGGTCCATACTGATTTTTATCTGGTGGTTCATATATACTAAATTTTTGAAACAACTTACATACATATATTTTAAAAGTATTTATTTTGTAAAGTCTACCAGCATTATAGCAAATCAATTACCTTTAAATTAAAAACCCTTAAATCCCAATAATTTGTTTTGTTACAAATTATTAGAAATATATTAATGTATATAGTTATAATTGGTAATTGATGAGAATAAAATGCTGATATTTATAAAGTATTTATATATTCCTAAATAACATAAATAATATAACTATACATTATATATATAAAATCATATTGATTTGGATATACTTAATATAATAATAAAATTATAAATATCCAGAGTAGTGCTGAACCCATATCCCTCATCCCATTACAAACAAACGAAATAAAATAAAACAATTATTAGACCCAAATAAAAAGGGAGCTTCTCTCTCCAGAGAGCTCCTTATCTAAGAAGGAAGGAAAGGAAAATATAGCGTGAGTGTGAGACTCGTCTCACAGTATCGGTATTTATATAAGGATACGTATTTTGTAGCGTATTTCGTATTTTCTTGGTTTCCGGAATATCTTAGATTTTTTCCAAAACTGTAGATTTTCTCCTTGATCGGCATACCGCCGGTATACCGGAGTATACAGACGGCATACCGTCCGGACATATTTTCTGCACTTTAGATATTTTTGGCTTCTGATATTTTCATGAATAGTATTTCGGATATTTTCGTGAATAGTATTTAGATACTTTCGTGAATAGTGTTTAGATATTTTCGTGAATAGTGTAGATGCACTCTATTATCCAATGGACAATTGGTTTTGTTTGAATGGCCATGATTGACCTAGACTTTCGCATGGATCATGATCCAACGGCTAAGATTAATTCCTCCCTTATATATATACCATTTCACTTTCTCTCTCCTCTCTCTTTTCATTCTCTTCACACTCTCTTCATTTCTTCTTCCCTTCTCTTCCATTGGAGCTTGCCAAGAGCTTGGCCTTGAGGTCTAGAGTGTGGTTTCGTGCCCCTCTTGGTGGTGGAGTAGAAGATTAGGCTTGGAGCTTAACCTAGGCAAGTACATCTTGCCAAATTCTTGAACAATAGTAATCTATTATCATTTTTGTTTTCCTTGGTATTAAATGCTTAGAATTTTCCTAAACTCATTTTGTTAAATGTGTTTTCCTGATGTTTCTCGTATACGTGCATGTTTTCTAAAATTCAATTAAGCAAGATTTGATTTTCTGTTAAAACCTAATAGTGACTTAGTAGAAAACTTGGTATCAAGGGTGATACTAGAGTTATCATCATGGATCTTGGTCACATATACATATATGGGGTTCTTACCTAGCCAGTATACATGAATTTTGGGTTTGGTGGCAATCAGGACTCATTTCGGTGTTCCGAGAACCCCTGTTTCGGAGTATTTTGAGATATTGATCTATCAAATCTTTGAATTTGTGAAAACTAATACTCCCATGTTGTAGGAAATTCAATTCTATGCAATTTTGATTTTTGAAAATCCGAATTTCGATTTAAAATGAAGTTTTTATGGCCGAAACAAGTTTTAAGTTCAAAAATCAACTTTCTGTGACGGTTCGGAAAATCCGTCGGAAATCCGCAGAAATCCGTCGGAAAATCCGAACTTGCACCACAAAACATGCTGTGACACTACGGAAAATACGCCGAAAATCCGCAGAAATCCGTCGGATAATCCGGTTAAGCTGTTTTTGCCCGTTTCTGCCCGTTTTTGTCCGTTTTTGATATTTTCTTTGATTATAATGAATTCTTAACATGATTAGAAGACTTTGTATACTTAGAGAATGAATGTACACCCTATATACACTTGACACTAGCTTATGTTCATGTGTTCTCTATACTCACTACGTATTGCCATGTCCTCCCAGATTTATTGTACCTTACAGTCTATGCCATATCCAATATTTACTTGATAGTGACCCGTCGTGGTGCACTCTTGAACATGTCCTTTCCTAGCTTGCTTGATAGTGGCCTGTCATGGCGCACTCTTGATTCTAGTACATGTCTAGCTCCTTGATAGTGGTTCGTCGTAGCGCACTCTTGTCTTGATATTGTCATATCTTGTTGTGGCTTGTTGTAGTGCACAATCTTGCTTGTCTTGTCAAGTCTTGCATGTCTCATGTCTAGGATGGATTCTATGGAATGCCACACCCAGAATCCAACAAGAAAATGTTAAGGACTAAACAACTAGCTTGATTATCTAGATCATTGGAGACTTTCCCGGTTACCTGTTGCCCTTTTGATCTTGGCCCTATATATATATATATATATATATATATATATATATATATATATATATATATATAAACTTGGGATTTGGAGCTATCTGTCATGATGAGCACTCTTCCAGCACACCGTCGAGTGGGGCACCTCTTTAGGACACATGTATCTTACTGTAGTGTGTCTGCTATACTTCTTTTCTTTTGCTTGGATCATTCAGGAAGTAGCAGGCAGGTAACTGGACTTCGATTTCTCAAACTTGCATGTGTTAGTAATTAGGATTGTGGCAACCCTAGTTAGCTAAAGTATCAAGTCGTACTCATTGTTTGGCCGTGATTGAAGGATGGAGTCTATTCTTGTCTAGTCTAGTCTTGCTCTAGTTTATCTGATTATAGTACTTAGCTTCCTGTCTTTCCTTACATTCTATTCTTCTTACTACATGCTCGGCTTCACCATATGCTCACATGTCCAGTTTATTCTATGTATTCACTTGCTATCCTACTTACATGTTCCAGTTTTCTTTCGTAAATACTGTGGTACCAATTTACTATTCTAGTCTCATTTACTGCTTTATCTTAGAGATGTTATGAATTGCATGCTGGTTTTAGTTCATAGTTTGGCTTTCTTTGTGGTACTTGCTATTGGGGTTCTGACCCCACTGGTTTTGCATTGACCAGATCCAGTTGAGGAGCCCGAGGATCTTCCGGACCTTCTTCTCGATGGTGACCACCCAGAGCACCAGGGGACTTGAGTGGGTGTTCTTTCTCATACCCACTCTCTTCTGTACATATTCTTTTGAGGCGTTTAGCCACCGAGCACGTGTTTAGCTCGTGTTTTGGACTTGACATTTGGCCTACGGGCTTAGACATGATGTTATATTTCTAGACTGCAACTAGAGCTGATCATGTATTACTTAGTCTTGCTAGTTCTTCATTTTGTATTACTAGCTTCATGATCATCTATATATTATAGTTTGGGATGCTTTACTGTCTTATATGCTTGATGATCATATTCTTGTACTTTACTTCTTGTCTGAGACTGAGATATCTAGGATTTTGTAACCTAGGATTGACTGTTGGTTTGTAGCAGTGACCCCCATCTATACAGCTTATACGTTGTTTCGGAGTACTGGAGTACTTTGGTATACGTAGCTGGCCTTGTCCGTCCCTACTTGCCAGTATTCTGGTTCAGGGGCGTGACATAGGTTTTATTGGTAGCCCACGCAGGTCTGATTTATCAGATATGTGGGGGTTGCTGGTAGTTATCTCAGTCATAAATTCTTCTCTATTGATATCCTCGATATTACTCTTTACCTCTGATCTTTATCCTGATATCTGCTTTGAATCGTTGATCTTTCCTGTTCCCTCGACCTGATCCTTGTGTCCTTAAACTTTCAGGGGCACCGTTCTTGGTCCTTCTGATCGACCTGTTTGGGCTTTGCCGATGGCAGATCAGCGTCTCTTAGTTTTGCCGGTTCAGAAGGAGCATCCTCAGCATTCGGGAGCAGAGTCTAGAGTGGACCGAAGGGTAGAGTCGCCAGTTCCTCCTATTCAGGCAGCAGTACCAGTTCAGCCAGAGCAGCCAGAGGGTGTTGTTCGAGCACTGGTGGATGTTCTGAGAGATTTCATGGCGTCGCAGCAGCGTCAGAGTGATATTCTTATCCATTCTGTCCAGACGGCTTTGGACAGAGGTGGTGCTCAGGTCTACAATTCTGCGAGCAGCTTCAGGCATCTTCATCCCCCGTACTTCTATGGTACAGAGGATGCTATTGCGTCTGATGCGTGGCTTCAGGATACTGAGGCCATTCTGGAGGCGGCAGGGATTTCGGCTAGGGAGCGTGTGGCAGTTGTCAGGTTGCAGCTCTTGGATTTGGCCCGCGACTGGTGGGCGGCTCATGAGGTGTCTATTAGGGCACCAGTAGCCTGGGCCGATTTTAGCGAAAGGTTTCAGACTCGCTATTTTGATGCGGTGTCGTGTTATGATCTGCAGCAGAGGTTCATTGGCTTGCGACAGATGAGCAGGACCGTCGACGGCTATGCGTCAGAGTTTAGCAGGCTCAGTCGGTTTGCCCCTTCCTTAGTGGTGACCGAGTTGGACCAGGCAAGGAGGTTCCAGCAGGGGCTTTATCTGGAAATATACTGGTAGTTGAGCAGCATGAGTTCCAGACTTTTGATACAGTAATGAGGGCGGCGAGGAGGCATGAGTACACCTCGCAGAGGATCGTTGATAGAGTCGAAGGCCAGAAGAGGCCTCACATTCAGAGGGGATCTTCTTCCCAGTCGTCAGCACCAGCTCCAGCAGTCCGAGCTTTGACGATTGGATCTCCGAGGGGACCGGTTCCGGCGGCTTTCTTTCAGCAGTCGTCTCAGCCGCGTCCTCAGCAGCAGAGGCAGTCTTCCTCAGTTGGTTGTTCCCATTGCGGGAAGGAAGGTCATGTCTTATCAGAGTGTCGTAGGTCATAGGGCTTGTGCCTAGCTTGTGGAGCACCGGACCACAGGATAGGGCTTGTCCCAGGAGGAGTTCGGCTGGATCAGCATCCTTCCAGCCAGCAGTTCAGCAGTTTAGAGTACCAGCGCCGGTTCAGCAGCAGCAGGCCCAGAGGCCATTAGCGACGCAGTCTCAGCAGTTCCAGCAGAGGCCTCAGCATTATGCTCAGGCTCAGGCTCAGAGGCAGAGGGGTCCAGCGACCAGAGTTCAGGGTCAGGCTTTCACGCTTTCTATGGAGAAGGCGCTAGTAGTAGGAAAGGTGGTCGCAGGAACCATTCTTGTTCACTCTCATTCAACTTCAGCTTTATTTGATTCTGGTGCTTCGTATTCGTTTATATCTGTACGATTTGCGACACATGTTGGTTTAGAGCCTGAATCTTTACCTGTAAGGATGAATATACTTACTGGTAATGATCTAGTAGGAGTAGACCGAGTCTATGCCTCGTGTAGAGTTATAGTATATGGGAGAGAGTTTCCTGCTAGGCTGATAGAGTTTTCTACGGGCGATTATGATGTCGTCCTAGGTATGGATTGGTTGAGTGCTCGACACGCTTCGATAGATTGCCATGCTGGTAAGGTTATCTTTCGTGTTTCGAATGAGAAGGAGTTCTCATTCTCTAGAGGCGAGGTGTCATGAGGATGGCAGTAGCCGAGGAGGTTCAGTTGCCCAGAGTAGTTTGCGAGTTTTATGATGTGTTTTCCGAGGAGCTTCCGGGTATGCCTCCAGTTCGGAAGATTGAGTATTATATTGATTTGGTTCCGGAGAGCAGAGCCAGTGTCAGCGAGAGTCTACAGGATGTCTCCTTCAGAGTTGTTGTTGTTGTATCAGTCTATTGATGAGCTTAGGACCAAAGGATTCATTCGTCCTAGTGGATCGCCTTGGGGAGCTCCAGCCCTTCTTGTGAAGAAGAATGGTTCATCGCGTATGGTTATTGACTATCGTCAGCTTAACGCGGTGACCGTGAAGAACAAGTATCCCTTGCCCATGATAGATGAATTGTTCAACCAGCTTAGTGGAGCGGCTGTGTTTTTGAAGATCAATTTACGGTCTGGGTACCATCAGATCAGAGTCAGAGAGCAGATATACCCAAGACGTGTTTAGATCTCGATATGGCCATTGGGAGTTCCTTGTTATGCCTTTCGAACGACCAATGTGCCAGCGATCTTCATGGATCTCATGAATCGCATCTTCATGCCCTACTTAGACCAGTTTGTGATAGTGTTTATTGATATATCTTGGTCTATTGTCGGACTGAGGCAGAGCACGAGCAGCATCTTCGCGTGGTTCTTCAGATTCTTCGGGACCATCAGCTTTACGCGAAGTTCAGCAAGTACGATTTCTGGCTCGATCGAGTCTCTTTCTTGGGTCATATTATTGCCGGAGGTGGTGTTGAGGTGGACCCCAAGAAGGTTGAGGCTATCGAGGGTTGGCCAGTACCTCGTACAGTTCAGATGTACGCAGCTTTCTGGGATTAGCAGGCTACTACAGACGGTTTTGTGGCAGACTTTGCTAGGATCTCCGCACCCTTGACATGGCTGACGTGTAAGGATGTGTGCTTTGAGTGGTCAGATGCTTGTCAGGTTTCTTTTGAGAAACTCAAGCAGAGTTTGATTTTGGCTCCTATTCTGACATTACCCGTCAGACCAGGTGGGTTTACGGTGTATTGTGATGCGTCAGGCCGGGGACTTGGTTGTGTTTTTATGCAGCACGGTCGAGTGATAGCTTATGCGTCTCGGCAGCTTCGGGACCATGAGAAGATCTATCCGACGCACGATCTTGAGTTGGCCGCAGTTGTGTTTGCCCTCAAGCTCTGGAGGCATTATCTGTATGGTGATTGAGTGGAGATCTTCACTGACCATAAGAGCTTGAGGTATGTGTTCACCCAGAGGGATCTGAACATACGGCAGAGGAGGTGGCTTGAGTTACTAAAGGATTATGAGTTGATCTTCAGTATCATCCCGGGAAGGCAAACGTCGTTGCAGACGCTTTGAACAGGAGACCCAGAGTCTATTTCTTGACGGAGCAGCGTCAC